>SKCR01041026.1:0-154110 GCA_019454045.1 Zanthoxylum bungeanum
ACTTTGTGCCCGTGGACGTAGGCAGGATTAGCTCCGCCGAACCACGTTAAATACTCCATGTTCGATTTCTTATGTTTGTCTTGTTTTTTCGCCAAATTTGCCTTTGATCTCCCCATAACCAAACAAATTCAAGGTTGAAGGAGGATTGTCTCTGGAGGGTTATCTCGAAACTACCCCTGGGACGAAAATCACCCGTCAACAGTTGATAATCAAATCAGAGGACCAATAGTAGATAATCAAACCAGGCAAAACGAATATATAACTAATTGTTTTGAAATAATCATCCAAATATGAACGAATCAATATAAAAGAATCAACAGAAATAAGACCATAAACGAATCAACATACATCTCAACCAATCAACAAATTTTGAAAATCAAAAAACGGCAATAGAGATGAGAGACCGAGAGTAGTGAGCACCTATAATGGCCAACCAGACAAGACCGCCGAGAATATTGAGGCACCTAGATACGACGCTTGAAAACCACTGAGGCACCTGAGACCGCCAACTAGAGAAGACCGAAGCTGATGAGAGACCGAATGACTGAGATATGAGTGGGTGATGAGCAGGGCCGGTCCTAAATTTTTAGGTGCCCGGTGCGAAAGCTCAAAATGTGCCATTTTTCATTACGAAAACATATGTTTAAAAAAATTAATATTTAACAAGGGTTGGAACCCAAGCGAAGCTGGGGGCTAGGCTCTCACGCCCAAATTATATTACTTAAGAAAATATATAAAGGGGGACATGATACCTAAACCCCGACAATAAAAAATATAATCATATACAACTATTCCTAGCAAAGCTCCTTAAAATTTCAATAGTTAAGAAATTGTCTTCTAGCATTTTTTGAAACAAAATCATCAATTATATCATCATACTCTAAATCTTCAATCTCATCATTTTCAATGCATAAGATTGCTAATCCATTTAGCATATCTTGAGTCATAGTGGTCCTCTAGTAAGATTTTAATAATTTCAATTTATAAATTGTAAAAACAAATTTCAATTTATAAATTATAAAAACAAATTTCAATTCAGTAAGTGTGTGTATATATATATATATAAATTTTTCTTAACACAGACCCGGATTTTTTGGGTTGAACTTGGCTCGGATCCGGACCTATCCAGGCTTCTCAATCTAAAGTCTAGCCGGAATTTTTTGATCTCGGGTCAGTCCAAATTTTTTTTGTTATGCATACTTCCTTCCTCTTCTGTCTCCTTCAGTATCATTTCCTTGAAATTTCCACCATACAGCTAAGCTAAGATAATTGGAGTTTGTATTTTTTTGAAGTCAAAAATCAAAGTCAGCGTTTGAATGAATGAATGAGTTGTCGTGTATCCAGTATCCCTGTTTACACGGCGTTGTCTGTTCGTACTAGTCGACTTTTGTGATCAATTCAAGTCCATCAAAATCGTTAGTCTTCTTTACATTTATATAAAAGGATATAAAAGGATGATAAAATATTAATTTTAAAACCACGTTGTTTTGTAAGTTTTTTTTATCATCATTTTGTTGTTTTTTTTATACAAATATCATTGCTCATAATTAATTACAATCACAGTTTAACGTAGGGGATCAAAAGTCAAACAATGACAATTATTTTGACAAAATATGTCAATTGCTAAAATTAACGCATGGATTTATAACGAAATTCGAATTCTGTCAAGTATATCATACTGATTTAGATGGATGGATCCGGGTTGACCCGGACTCGGTCCAACCACATCATCAAGGGAAGTTTATCATATGACACATGCATGGGAAGTTGACAAATGATGATGATGGAAAAAAGGAGAGTTGAATATAAATTTCTGCAAAACAAGTACAACCATATATGTTGTGATTTTGCATGATTTGATTCATTACATATGTGATCAAACTAACGACTAATAATACATATAAAGGTTTAGTTTTCCGATAATTCGTTTTTATTTTTTTATATATTTTTTTTGGAATCATTGGAAATCCCGCCAAACCATCTTTTTCGTATTTAAGCGGAGAATGTAAAACTCCAGTTGTCCCAAGCTCTTTGAAAAAACGCACTCCCTGGATTTAAACCCTAGACCTGGAGGTCAGATTCTGAACCCAACACCACCAAACCACGCCCATTGGGTACTTAGTTTTCCTGAGATGTTAATGAATATCCTATAAATTTTGAATATGGATTTATTGCAGAATATATGAGATATTTTCTAAAAATTACATATGAATAAATATGCAATTAGCGCAACAGGTAATACTTGATCTAAATTCATATGGTACATGAAAATATCATAATACAAAAGTGCTTAAAGATAGAGTCACCTTTCTTGGAAGCTTATTTATTTATTTATTTTTAAATCGTTGGAAACCCTACCGCCAAATCACCATTTCCAGGCTTAAGCGGAGCAGGTAAAACTCCTGACTATCCCAGATTCTTACAAGAAACGCACTTCTTTGATTCGAACTCAATACCTCAAAATGAGATCCTGAACCTTACACCACCAAACCACGCCCCTTGAGTACCTCATTTCTTGGAAGTTACCGAGGGTCTAGTTCACTAATTGTAACTTCATTGACAGTACCGCTTTTAGATTGATCAGATGAGGTGAATTGTAAACTTTCCTGCTCAGTTGTAGTACTAGTGTGAATAAAAAAAGCAGGCTGCGAAGGTAGTGGCAGGGAGAGAGAGCTGCTATTAAGCATGACAACAACTGAAGCCATTGTTGGTCTATCTGCTACATTTTCTTGAACACACAGCAATCCGATGTGGATGCATCTCATTACTTCACCACTGGAACTAGCCGTCAGTATGGGATCTATCAGATCTAAACCGTTCCCTTCGTTCCAAATTTTCCATGACTGCAAAAATGTTAAGTAGCATTACATGTTTTGTTTAGTCTCTTACAGTGAGACTTTTATACAAGTATATGAAAATTATCACTTACATAGTTCAGTAAGTCCTCTGCCTCCTCTCCACGACGGAAACTATTATTCTTTTGGCCACTGATGATTTCCAGGACTAACACGCCAAAGCTAAAAACATCAGATTTGACCGAGAAATGCCCTCGCGTTACATACTCTGGAGCCATATAGCCGCTGAAAATCGAAAATTTGTTAATATAAATTTGGACTTCAACTGTAAAATGAACATTTTTAAGTTGAAATTTGACTTACAAGGTTCCAACGATTCTACTTGTATCTCCCTGAGTTTGATCCATTTCAAATAACCTTGCCATTCCAAAATCTGAAATTTTTGGAATCATATCTGCATCTAAAAGAATATTACTTGCTTTGAGGTCACGATGAATGATCCGCAATCTTGAATCTTCATGAAGGTAAAGAATTCCTCGAGCTATGCCTCCTATGATTTTGTGTCGAGTTTCCCAATCTAGCTGCACACGTTTGATTGGATCTACAAATTTACAAAAGCCACGGCAATTATAATACAAGTTGCATAAAGGTAATTAACGACAAGTTACAGGAACTAAAGCTTCAAGTTGGTCTTTTAAACTCAGTCAATGAATGTTAAGGCAGCTCTTGATAAGCGAGATATTAATAAACAAAACAATTAAAAAATAACGCAGATAGCAACCATTACCAAATATGAAGTTATCTAGGCTTGAATTAGGCACAAACTCGTAGATGAGAACCCTTTCAGTTCCTTCAAAGCAGAAACCGAGAAGCCTAGCCAAATTTCTATGTTGAAGCTTGGCCACCAAGAGGACCTCATTTTTAAATTCTATTTCGCCTTGTATCGAATTTGTAGACAGCCTCTTCACTGCTATTTCCTGTCCATGTGAAAGCCTTCCCTGAAAAATCAAATTAAAAAAAAGGGTAAATGCCAAAATGATTTGAATATATTGAGATTTAACTCGTTTCAACATTCATGTTTACGCTTAAGTACCTTGTAAACAGCACCAAATCCACCTTGTCCTAGCTTGCTATCTATGGAGAAGTTGTTTGTTGCATCTCTGATGGTGCTGAATTCGAATTGCAAGGATTCCACATTATCGATTTCTCCAACTTCTTCCAAATAGTGATAAGTTAGCATATAGATATGTACAAAACAACAATTTAAAAAAAAAAATTGATCTTTATTAGAGAAGAACAGAAGTAACTAACCTTTTCGGAGCTTCTGCTGTTTCCTCCTCCGTAGAAAGACAAAAGTGATCAAAGCAACAAGTCCAATGATGAAAATAATTGCAGAAACAACAATGATAATCACAGTTCCAGATGCAATGCCTCCTTTGTCTGCACAAATCATACAGCAACAAATTTTGAAATTTGATATTTGTGAAATTGATCTATAGCGAGGGTGAAAATACCTTTTGTGATATTATTACTGGGTGGACTCAGAGGAGATGGCGATAAAGAATCAGAAGTAGCTATATAGAAGGGATACATTTCCCAGCGAAATATACAGCTTGGTCCCATCAAATAACTTCCTTTCCTCCCATAGCAGCAACTTAGCAAATAGCCCATATTTTGACGTAGACAAAACTCACAATCACTCCGGGATATATCTGGAGTGCACTGCATTAGTGCATAAATTCTTTCAGATTGTGTCAAGTTTGCTTCTTCAGTTGCAAACTTGCGCTTGGAAGTGCCTGAAGAAGCTTTTACCAGTACCCGATCCATTAAACTCCTCCAGATTCGATCAAACTGTGTCATGTTTGATGTGATGTTATTGGCATTAACGCCGGATTCTTCAGGTTTCATTTCTAGGTTTCCAAAGAAAGAGCGGTTTGAGTAGCGTACAACGCACGGAAAGTCCATACCTCCCCATGAAATTGCTTCTTTTTGGTTCGGACAGCTGCTCATCATATCCGGAACTGTGAAATTAATACAGCTGGCACATGACTCTGGAGAAGAATCACCTCTACATAGTGCCAGTCCATAAACTTTGTCGGGGTCTTTACCAATGGCGGCAGTGTAGAAACCGTTGTTTGCAGTTACATTAGTAGCGAGAGATGAGAGAAACAGGTTCCGATTTTTACCGTAATTATCGTTGTCGGTAAAGTTTCCTGTGTTGTAACATGTCTGGCCGGAGGAAAGACAGATACTGGAGAACATGTAAGAAACGAAACCAAGCAAAATTTTAAAATCCATTGATTATAGATATGCCTAAACTGAGCAATTAATCAGAATAAAGAGAGTGTTGCCTCGTCGGAAGCGCTTTCATTGCTTCCACAGTTACGTAAGACATTTCTCTTTTGTAGGATATAACTTTCTAAATTTTAATTAAGACTTGACAAAAAAACAAAAAATTAATCAATGCTTGGTTGTTAATCCAATTTTTTATTAATGAAAAAAAATTAAGGATATTATAAATAATTTTAGAGATTAAAAAAATATTTTTGGCCAGCCATACCAAACCGTCACTGAAGCTTGTGAAGGTGCTTAGTTACATTCAAAAAGTAGGTGATGAGAATTAAAAGCACGGAATTTGTCAAAAGCCATTCTAAAAAGTCGGCGTTTACTAAAAAAAAAAGTGTAAAAAAATGGGTCTTGGCTTTTCTTTAGTAGTTTCTTCCACTAAAATTCTAGAAAAGAAAAGAGATGATCCCCTTAAATGCATTCCTCTTTTGTGTGAGATTATATCCTTTCCAAATTTAATATCGCCCGTTCGTTGAGCCATACTTCATCTCGTCGTTTATTTTTTAATTTTTATATCACACATTTTACTCAAAGATTAAAAGGGTTTATTTATCTAAGTATTATTCACTTATATATCATGTATTATTTTGATGGGCCTCGAAGAAATAGGAAACCAAATTCAAGGCAATTGGTTTTGTTGGTTTGATTTCTATAAATCAGTGGACAAGTAGATTTGCTATTAGAATTTGAATTTAATTGCAATTGTGGTGCTATCTCCATCCCAAATAGTTATTAATTTTTATTGCAATTCAAGTATTTCGGTTGAGTAATTTCTTGGGTTCCAACACCTTTTAATTACCCGTGCGATGTTTATGTTTCGGAACTTCAGTTAATCTCTTCAGATTTATTCGTCGCTTAATTATTTAATTTTGAATTTAATGGGAAAATTAGGGTGACATACATCTATATGAAATTAGTGCAAGCGTCATTGTATTTGATGAAGGATTTTGATAATGCAACGCTACCGATTTTGACACGCATTCGCGAACATTACAAAAAGATGTTAAAACAAAATGAATGTGAAGATGGAGCTCAATGAAGAATTCAAGTGAAGTCTTATAACTTAGTGTTGAAGACAGCTTGCAAGACAAGCTTATGAGACAGCTTGCAAGACAAGCTTGTGAGACAGCTTGTAAGACAAGCTTGTGAGACAGCTCACAGCTTGCAAGACAAGCTTGTGAGACAGCTGTGAAAACGTGTGAACAGTGCACACGTTTTCTAGCACTATAAAATGGAGCCTTGAGTCCATTATTCATAATCCCAAATGTGTGAGTAGGATAGAGAGTAAAGAGGGTTGAGAGGTTTTTTGTAAAGTTTGTATAATACTTTGTAATTCTTTTGTTGGTAGTATAAAAGAAGAGTTTTCCTCTCTCACATCTCCTCTATTATTGTGTGTTTAATCACAACAAGTGGTATCAGGAGCTAAGGTCACTCGGAGGGATCCCGAAACTCGGTAACGGAGATTCGGTTCGGAAAGTCGGTTCCGACGAAAGTTGTCGAAAATCGATTTTGAGCATACCATCAGACGTTTCACGGCGAGACGAGCACGGTGGTATTTTCCGGCGATAAAACGGAGGCCTGAGGACGTCGCACGCGCCGGTCAGAGACTTCATCACGCGCTCCACGCGCCTGCTAAGGAAGAAGAAGACGCCACGTCATCCGCCACGTGTCCGCCCAGTCAGCAGCCCAGTCAGCAGCCACGTCAGCGGTGCCTGGTAAATTTCAGATAGGTCCCTAAACTTTCTGGAAATTACAATTTAGCCCATATACTTTCAGAAATTTTCAATTTAGTCCCTGAACTTTTTGGAAATTGCAATATAGTCCCTGAACTTTTCCGTAATTGCACTTTGGCCCCTGAACTTTCGGAGATTGCACTGTGACCCCTGTAATTTCTCTGGAATTTGTAAATTGGTCCCTGTGTCGGATTTTGACAAACGAAGTGTCATTTCCACCATTTTCGACCATTCCGGACGCAACGGTGAGGTCCGTTTTTTTGAAATTCTGCTTAGAATTTTTATGATGGAGGGAGAGCAACGGAAAAATGATTTTGTTAACCAGTACAAACTATTTCACATGGAGAGGAAGGATGAAAGACCTTCTGTATGTGAAGGACTATGATGGATCGGTGTTTCTGGAGCAGAAACCAGAAGGAATGACCGATGAGAAATGGGCTAATCTTCACCAGAAAACATGCAGTACTATTCGTCAGTGGATCGACGACAGTATCGTGAACCATGTCAGTGAAGAGATAAATGCACGTGTCTTATGGAGAAAGCTGGAGGAGCTTTTCCGAGCAAAGACTGGAAACAACAAGCTGTACTACATCAAGAAGATGATGGGTTTGAAATACCAGGAAGGTACAGCTGTGGCAGACCATATCAACGATTTCCTCGGAACCATGAAGGAATTGTCTGGATTGGGCATAGACTTCGGTGATGAGGTAAATGGCTTAATACTCCTTAATACGTTACCAGAATCTTGGGAAACGTTCAGATCTACGGTGATAAATTCAGCCGCAGATGGGAAAGTCACTATGGAGATGGCAAAGACCAGGATCTTCGAGGAAGAAAAGAGGACGAGAATGCAGGAGTCAGCATCAACCTCAACCTCAGAAGCTCTAGTGACGGAGAAGAACACCAGAAGGGGGAGGAGTAAAAGCCGAGGCCCAGGGAGATCAGACAAGAACCGAGGTAAGTCAAGAACTAGAGATATTGAGTGCTATCACTGTAAAAAGAAAGGCCATATGAAGAGGGATTGCTACAAGTTGAAGAACGAGCAGTCCAGGAGAGATGGTGACTCTAATCAAGAAAGAGTTGCTACTACCACCGAGAAAACCTCCAAAGAATTTTGCATAATGTATGAAGAAGCTGTTGTGAATCTTGCCAGCCACGAGACCAGTTGGGTGATAGATAGTGGCGCCTCCATACACGCCACATCTCGCAGAGACTTCTTTTCATCTTACACACCAGGGGACTACGGTGCTGTAAGAATGGGGAATGACGGACAGTCCAAAGCCGTCGGTATTGGAGACATCTGCCTTGAAACAGAGAACGGGACAAGGCTAGTGTTGAAGGGAGTCAAGCACATCCCAGACATCCGGTTGAACCTGATCTCAACAGGCAAGCTGGATGATGAAGGTTTCTGCGCAGCACCTTTAGTGACGGATGCTGGAAGCTCACTAAAGGATCAATGGTCGTGGCACGAGGTAAGAAAGATTCAACTTGTATTTGATGCATGCTAAGCTTTCAAATAGTAGCATAAATACAGTCAACAGCAATGAGGCAGCCGAGCTATGGCATAAAAAGCTCGGTCACATGAGCCAAACAGGGATGGAGATACTACGCAGGCGGAATGTTCTTCCGGAATTGAAGAACTCACACTTACGGAAGTGTGAACACTGCATGGCTGGAAAGCAGAACAGAGTATCATTCCAGAGCTCCCAGCCTCAACGGAAACCGGAGGTACTAGATCTCATACATTCAGATGTATGCGGTCCGATGCAGACACGAACACTTGGTGGGTCACTGTATTTGTGACATTCATGATGATCATTCAAGGAAGATCTGGGCATACACCTTGAAGAGAAAAGACCAAGTGCTTGGAGTGTTCAAGGAGTTTCACGCCCTGGTGGAGAGAGAAACCGGCAAGAAACTGAAGTGCATCAGAACAGACAACGGTGGAGAATACAGAGGTCCGTTTGATCAATACTGCAAGACGCAAGGAATCAGACATCAAACGACACCTCCGAAGACACCTCAGCTGAATGGCCTAGCTGAGAGGATGAACAGAACCTTGTGCGAGAGGATCAGAAGCTTGCTATCACAAGCCAAGCTGCCGAAGACATTTTGGGGGGAGGCACTCATCACAGCAGTACATGTTTTGAACATGTCCCCAGCGGTCGCACTGAAAGGTAATGTTCCTAACCAAGCTTGGACAGGTAAAGAAGTGTCTTATGAACACTTGCATGTCTTTGGGTGCAAAGCATTTGTACACATCCCAAAGGACGAGAGATCCAAGCTTGATGCAAAGACGCGACAGTGTGTCTTTATTGGCTATGGTCAGGATGATTTCGGCTACAAACTGTATGATCCTGTGGAGAAGAAGATTGTCAGAAGCCGAGATGTTGTCTTCGTTGAAGACCAGACCATAGAAGATATCCGAAAGGAATTGAAGACAATGCCCCAGCAATACAGAAATGTGAATCCAGAACCTCATACATCGGTGCCAGTACGAGTTGAAGATGAGGTTCCCAGACAGGAAGGTACAGGTGATGAAGCTCCCAGAGATGATGATCATGATCAACCACCAGTACCAGAAGTTCCACCAACAGTTCCACAGAGAAGGTCTGACAGAGAGAGGCGACCTTCAACCAAATACTCTGCATATGAGTATGTACTGTGCTTACTGACGGGGAGAACCCGAGAGCTACCAGGAGGCTGTGGAAACAGATGAAAGAGAAAAGTGGGAGGAAGCCATGCAAGATGAGATGAAATCTTTGCATGACAATCACACTTTTGAGTTGGTGAAATTGCCAAGAGGCAACAAACGGCTTTGAAGAACAAATGGGTGTACAGGTGAAGCAACAGGAGCATACTTCACAACCCCGTACAACCAGACTAGTTGTCAAGGGATTCAATCAGAGGAAAGCATTGACTTCGATGAAATCTTCTCTCCAGTTGTGAAGATGTCATCCATCAGAGTGGTACTCAGCTTAGCAGCAAGCCTCGACCTGGAAGTTGAGCAGATGGATGTCAAGACCGCATTTCTTCACGGATCTGGAAGAAGAATTTTTATGGAGCAACCAGAAGGCTTCAGAGTCAGCGGGAAAGAGGATTTTGTGTGCAGACTCAGAAAAAGCCTCTACGGTTTGAAAACAGGCACCGAGACAGTGGTACGTGAAGTTTGAGTCAGTTATGGGGGAGCAGGATACAAGAAGACTACTTCAGACCATTGTGTTTTCGTTCAGAAATTTTCTGACGATGACTTTATCATCTTACTGTTGTATGTAGATGATATGTTGATAGTTGGCAGGAATCAATCGAGGATTGATAATTTGAAGCAGCAATTGAGTAAGTCTTTTGAGATGAAAGACTTGGGGCCAGCTAAACAGATTCTTGGCATCAGGATCAGTCGTGATCGGAAAGCCAGGAAGTTATACTTGTCACAGGAAGAGTACATTGAGAAAGTACTTCAGAGATTCCAGATGGACAAGGCTAAAGCGGTTAGCACTCCTCTTGCTACCCACTTTAGATTGAGTACGAGACAGAGTCCCTCTACTGAGACAGAGGAAATGAAACAGGTTCCATACACCTCAGCAGTGGGAAGTCTTATGTATGCCATGGTGTGCACGAGGCCAGACTTAGCACACGCAGTTGGATTGGTCAGCCGGTTTATGTCAAACCCGGGATGGGAACACTGGAATGCTGTCAAATGGATTATGCGGTATCTTCGAGGCACTTCCAAGATGAGATTATGTTTTGGAAGCAGCGACAACCAGTGTTGATGGGCTACACCGATTCAGATATGGCAGGAGATGTGGATACCCGAAAGTCTACTTCGGGGTATCTGATTACTCTCTCAGGGGGAGCTGTGGCATGGCAGTCTAGGTTGCAGAGATGTGTTGCACTTTCTACAACAGAGGCAGAATTCATTGCAGTTACAGAAGCTTGCAAGGAATTGCTGTGGATGAAGACATTCGTCCAGGAATTGGGTTTCAAGCAGGAGAAGTACATTTTGTACTGCGATAGCCAGAGTGCTATCTATCTCGGTAAAAATTCCACATTTCATTCGAGGTCAAAACATATCGATGTGAGGTATCACTGGATACGGGACGTCCTGAGCTCAAAGCTGATAGAACTCAGGAAAATTCACACCGACGACAACGGTGCCGATATGTTCACGAAGGTTTTACGAAGGAGAAGCTTGAAATCTGTCGTGCCATAACCGGGATGACAAAACTCTCCACATAGTCAGAGTGGGGAGATTCAGAGAACTACGATTGGCTTGATCCCAACTCAGGGTACGTAGGCAGTCATACAGATGCAGCCAGGGGAGGATCCTTTTGAGGATCCGGTTTGGATGATTGATGGTCGGCTCAGATTTTGGGGAAATCTTCACCGAGGGGGAGATTTGTTGAAGACAGCTTGCAAGACAAGCTTATGAGACAGCTTGCAAGACAAGCTTGTGAGACAGCTTGTAAGACAAGCTTGTGAGACAGCTCACAGCTTGCAAGACAAGCTTGTGAGACAGCTGTGAAAACGTGTGAACAGTGCACACGTTTTCTAGCACTATAAAATGGAGCCTTGAGTCCATTATTCATCATCCCATAAATCCCGAAATTGAGAGAATAGAGAGTAAAGAGGGTTGAGAGGTTTTTTGTAAAGTTTGTATAATAAACTTTGTAATTCTTTGTTGGTAGTAATAAAAGAAGAGTTTTCCTCTCACATCTCCTCTATTATTGGTGTTTAATCACAACACTTAGGACTATCAATATAAATGAGTTCATAGTTTAAGTTTTCTAAACTTATAGGACTTGCACACATTCATAAATGCACCTGGGTCATGTGGCATAATGTTTTAATCTTTAAATCCTATATTTTCTGAACTGTGACGGGCACATCGGCCCCTGATACCGACATACCAGTGTCCATGCTCTACTTTGGGAATTTTTACATACTCTATGGAATTGGGCTACTTCATACCAATATATCATACCAGCCATTCTGGAGTTTGCATAGTTATTGGAACCGGTACAGTCCATACCGATCTCCATACCAGTCAGTAATCCGATAGGTCATGCACATAAATGGTTAACATTCATATTTTGGATATAGCCGTTTGAATTTGCATGACCGACACACCGGCCCCTTGAAGACAAGCATACCGGTCTCAAGACAGAGAGTTGAGGAAGTTTTCTCTTCACTATAAATTGAATCCCCATTTTATTTTTTCTAACTTCTACAACCTTCATACATTTTCTAAGAAACAAAAACAGAGAGTTTCTTTAACTTTCTTTATCATACACTCTCTTAATCATCAAATCTCACACACTACATCTTCATACACATTTAGTGAGCTTGGATTTACTTAGGTTAAATACTCACATCTTAATCTTCATTATCTTTTATGTGAGTACCCAAGTGGTATAGTAAATCTTTTTATATCAAATACTTGTGGTTGTGAAATCCCTTGTTGGGTGAGCATACTCAAAATGAATTTCTGTAAAGGTTTAAGACTAAACCTATGGATAAAACTCTTGTTGTGGTTGTAAAATATTTGGAGTGGGCTTAGGTATAAAATTCTTGTGTGAAGGATTGGGGTGAACCTACGAACAAAACTCTTGATTTGTGAGTGAGCCACAAAAAACTCTCAATGTAAATTGTGGAATCACATTTACAGATTGGAAAGCTTCAAGCGCGCTTTGGAGGAGTGGACGTAGGAATTGTTGGTCGAACCACTATAAATTACAGTGTGATTTTCTCTATCTCTTAACTCTTTTATTCATGAAAAGTTTATTTTATATTTCCATAATATTTAGTTACTTGCCTTTGGAAAATTAAATTGTTGAGTTCATTGATTAAGAAAATTGTACACTGAACTTAATCGGTAAAGTTACTAACTAAGTGGCTTAAAATTGACAATATTTTTAATTCTATAATATTTATCAATTATCCAATTCACCATGTACTGGGTACAATTGTATTTTTTTTGTTTGAGTATTCATAGGCAATTTCAATTGGTATCAGAGTAAGGTATTCTCAACAAAAACTTAATCATCCGAGAATAGATTATGGCCTCTATAAGCTTCACAACAAACTTTACCGAGAGAGCTTCAACAAATAGACCTCCGCTCTACATCAGAACCGACTACAATTGTTGGAAGATGAGGATGTTGAATTACCTCTTTGTCGTTGATATGCAATCATACAACGTGGTCACAGAGGTCCTAAAATGTCAATGAAGAGAGAAAGCGACGATGTGGAATTTCTAAAATCGTAATCTGAATGGACAGGTGAGGACTACATGGAAGCTTCCAACTATACGAAGGCTCTGAACCATCTCTTTTGTGCAATTGATCGGAGCCAAATCAACAAATTTTTCGGAATTTGGAAATACTTATGAATTATGAAAGTCATTGGAAATGGTTAATGAGGGCACTAGCCAAGTTAAAGAATCTAAGATCAATCGATTCATGTGCTAGTTGGATAGCTTCAAGATGGAAGCCGGTGAAAATGTTGAGAAGATGATTTCAAGATTCACCATGATTATAAATCAACTATGTGTTTTATGAAAAAATTATTAGTATAAGTGATCAAGTGAATAATATCCTTAGGTTTCTTCCTAAGGAGTATAAAATTTATAACCACCACCATCAAAGAATCAAATAATATAAACACTTTGAAGTTGGATGATTTGGTGGAAAAATTGATAGAGTGAGAAAAAAATAAAAGCGAATAGCCTTTAAATCATTTGTAAGAAATGAGGATAGTGCAAGCCTAAATGATGAGGAAGATAATAGTGATGAAGACTTCACATATTTGACAAAGAATTTCAAGAAACTCCTCAAATCCAAGAAGTTTAAAGGAATTTTTTGGATGGATGAGAAAAAAGAGGAAAATTGGCCAAAGAAGTATAAGAATGTAGTCTTATAGCTTATGGCTCTGTAACATCCCGCCTAAGCCAGGATGCTACCGGCAAGAGATAGACTAATCCTGACTCCATAAGCCTCTGACGAAATTTCGGCATGACCTCCGCTAAAAGTCATGCAACCTGGATCAAAGTCCAGCACCTTAGACAGCCTACAGGGCCCAACACATAACATACACAAAAATAAATAACTCCAGAACAATATATAACTGGGCTCCTAGCCCGCAAATACGTATAAACAAAACTTTTACAATTAACTTATACAACTCAATTTCTTTTACAACTAAACTCATAAACTACTTGACCCTCTTCCGCCCAAGACCTGGTGACTGGCTGACTACAACGCTGTTATTCGGCTCCTCAAGCTCTGAAGACTGTGATTGACCGATCAGGTCACCAACCTGCAAAACTCAAACACTGAGCTGTTTATGAAGGCCATTCAATTATTTATAAAGTCTGACTTAATTATATATATTTCTTATTTATTTAACAACCAAGTTACTTGTTACCAATTTTCCCTATCTATTCGTACATATAAACTTAGAATCTTGTTCACAACTCGAACATAAAAAAAGAAACAAGTTTATATATCCTTATTTACTCAACTCAACTCTTATCACGTTTCCGCTGTGCTACTCTGATATCTTATTACTTACCTGTATACTCTTTGTCAATCTAGTTCGAGCATTTACTATACTTATCTTTCTTTTATCTCATTGAAATATCATCAAATCGGATAAATAAAATATTCCTTCTACTGGGCATTTATCACGCAATCTTCAACCATGTATACATGAATAATGTAAATTCATACAATCACGCTATAGTATTCACAAAAGGTTCCTTTTATGTAATTATACAATTCATACCACAATCAACCACATGCGTATAAATGTAATAATGCTATAAATGTGATAATGCTATCAAGTATTAATGTAAGCTGTAGATAACTTAAATGATTTCTAAAATGTTCAAATTATATGCCTAATTTGTAAACTAAACTCTACTCTACCATGCTATGTATCTATAAAGTGATTTCTTAAAAACCTTTTCTGAAATCCTCTTTCCTGAAAACTGAAATCTGAAATCCTTTTTCTGAAAACCGAATCTCCGCCTGAAGGCGCATCTCCGCCCGAAGGCGCATCTCCGCCCGTAGGCGCATCTCCGCCCGTAGGCGCATCTTCGCCCAGGAATGTACCATCTGAGCGCTGAGGATCTAGGGGCGTCCCCCTAGTCCTCCACATGTGCACATATGTATAAATCCGTCAATTCTATCTGTGTCTCAAGTTACATACTGGGGTGAGTTTTGCCCTCATGCCCCGAAAACATAAAACTGTACTCTATGTCTCAAAAACATTTTTTTTAAACACATTTCTTTCAAAAACATTTGAAACTATACTTTAAAACGCTTTGAATTTCAAAAACATTCTTAGCTTTAACTCTACTTTCGAAAATCATAACATACAAATATGCAGCATATTCATTTCCCATGCTTTCTCCTACCTTAACTATGCTTCCCTATATACTTATCTTTAAGTTGTCATATGATTACATGCAAATGTTCATGCATATCTATAAATTAATGACATATATATATATTCCATTCTTTACATGCTTTTATCTTAAATTAATTCATTTTCTATTTGCTTATACTCTTCTCAATATACTTTATATTAATTCATCAACAGTTCCACACTGAATACCAAACAAACCTATTAGATCAGAAACCATCACCCATTCCTGTTCTAGAAATCATTAATCAAGTCCATCCACTAGAGATCCACCCTATTATGACCAAAGAATAAAACTATTGGAACAAACCCGATTACTCATCAACATTCCCACTTCTAGACCCCAATTCCCGTCATATTTAATCAAACTGAGCTAATTAATCTGCATTAAACCATCAGATTTAATACAAACATTCAAAATGTAACCCATTGGCCATTTCCCAATTATGAAGTGATAAGTGTGGTTTATACCCACTTATTATGGCATTCTCAGCTTATTATTTTGTTATAATTCGAGATATTTAATATGATTTATAATTTATTTTATGTTTTATTTATAGGAGCATTAATATATGGATCGGGGAATAATTGCACGTGTTTTGGGAACTTTCGGGAAGACACAGGACGAGCAGGGAAGAATGGCGCCGAGGCGCCAAAATCCCATACAAGTTCCAGGGAGAATGGCGCCACGGCGCCATTCATCACAAGCAATGGGCGCCGCGGCGCCCATTCATGGAATAACAACAGGCGCCGCGGCGCCAATGAAGAGAGCCAGGCGCCGCGGCGCCCTAAAATGTCAATTCTCATACAATTTCCAGGGGAATAAGCGCCGCGGCGCTGCGGGAAGAACCAGACGCGTTTCGGGAAAGTGATTTTAGGGTTTTTAATAATCCTAATGCCACCCAAAGACTCCCAGACTCAACTATAAATATAACATTACATCCAACACTCAAAGGGAGGCTAATACAGAGCACAAAACACAGAAACACATATTTTTAGAGATCCAAGGAGAGGATTGAAGAGCGACAAGAGGAGATTAAGGCTGTGACATCCGAAAAGGAAGAGATTCAATTCGGGTTTTATCTTCTTATTTCTTTCTTAAAACTCTAATGATTTCCATTAAATTCGTGGCTTGATTATTTATTGTTTTATCTTTTGTCATGAATTTACTCCTTAATTTTGGAGAACGATTGTAATTGATGCTTGAACCTTGTATTTTGTTTATCAGTTTTGTAATGAAGTTTTATTAATTATTTATATTCTTTTGAGTTTAATGCTTCTTGATTGCTGGCCACAATTTGAGATGATGAATGTTTAGAATCTATCACTCGAGAGAGGGGATTTTGAATAGATCTAGAGAATATAACCTAGGATTTTATAGAGTTCGAGAGAATCTATAATCCTTTGAAGTCGTTAATATAGAATCACAAAGCGTAATGAGTTGTTAACTATTGGATTTTTATAGAGATATCGAAGTCTGTAGTTGATGATATTTTCACTGATGCTCGAGAGAGGGAGTGAATATTTTAGGAGTCTTGACTTAAAAAATATAACTGAACAAAGATTAATTGGCATAAAAAATACATAGGTGACAGCTAGGTGAAATCAGGATCCAGAATCTCTATCGTATTAGTTCCTCCTATATAATTATTTTTATTTATATTTATTTATTAAAAAATCTTTATTAATTGTTTTCTAAGTAAAGTTAGGATTATCAATTATAGTACTTAGTGCGAGTTAACGCAATCCATGTGGGTTCGACACTCTTAACTCATATTTATACTAAAACTTGACACCGTACACTTGCGGTACGATATAAAAATATCACAACAAGTTTTTGGCGCCGTTGCCGGGGATTGTTTGTTTAATTCACATTAATACTACTACCAAGTAATCTTAGCTTTAATTTAGATTTTATTTTTATTTTCTTTATTTTCTTTATTTTTGTCTTAAGTTTTATTTTTATTTTTATTTCTTATTTTTTATTTTATTTTATTTTATTTTTTACGAGGTGAGTTTGAAAAGAAGCAATGGCAGATCCTGTTAGTGCACTGATAGCTCAAGTATCGTCCCTCACGACTCGCCGAATGTGCAGTCCAAAATTTCCAATTGAGAGAAAATCTACATATCATGGGGGACCATCTATGGATAAATCACCACAGCCTGCCAAGCTATCTTTTTCATGTCATAAGAACCGGTGGATACCAAAGAAGAAAACATATGAGATTACCCGGTTCACTACTTTTAAGCACCATAACCATTTGGGTGGTTGCGTCTGGCTGAAGACGTTAAACTTAGCGCTAGCGGGGAGGCAACCCTTGCATTTCTTTTATTATTATTTTCTTTACCTTTTATTTTATTTTATTTTATTTTATTGTGTGCTATTTATTTATTTGCATGTTATTTATGCAGGTAGCACGAGACACACAACGCCCGCGCAACCAAATTCCCAACCAGCAAGAGTCTGATCAACTCCATGCACGGTAGTGTTGTTCCTCACTCTTGCTCTTGATATTTATCTTACATTGAGGACAATGCAAATTTTAAGTTTGGGGGTGTGTGCATGTTGTTTACTTGCTATTTAGTTGTTTAATTTTTTTTGAATGAAAAAAAAAAAAAAAAAAAAATTTGTTTTAGTCTTTGATAGTAAGCATAAATCTTGTGATAATATTGTTTGTTTATGAGTGAAATTTTAGAAACGATAAGTGCCTAATTTACTTTTATCTGATACCTTGAATAATTGATCTATGTTAGACTCGTAAGCACTTAAAAATAGGTTCTTAGCAGTAAAACTTAAGTAGTTGACAATGTGACTAGTTGACGAAATTGCATGTCGATGATGAATGACCGTTTGCTTAGATATCTATCTTGATTTGCTAGTGTTATGAAGTATGGTATAGCTAAAAGAAAAATGTCTATAAAGAAAGAAAATAAACCACCTATAACCGATAAGCGTGAAGCTACCCATGGGCGAGTTATAGGACCACCATGAGGAGAAATGCTACCTTAAAGGGTAGGTGAGTTGAAAAAAAAAAGTGCAAAAATGAGAAAAGAAAAAAGAGACAAGAAAATAAAGAAAAAACCATACCATATTGAGTACAACATAAAGCAATTACAGAGCATAATTGAGATATCTAGGTTGGTTTGACCCATCGATTCTAATTTCTAAACGAAATCATTAAGTTGGCTTACTCATGAGTCGAGCTGTGAATGAACCTTTACACACACACACCTTGAGTCTAGCTTAGATAATTTATTCGAGAATTTGGATTCGAGTTGCAATTGCGTACTTTGAAGATTCTTTGATTTCATTTGTAAGCTTTCTTTGAGGATAGATTTATGCGTAACTATCGAGACTATGTTTTGTTATTTTTTTATTTTTGCATGATTGTGTGTGAATGACGTTTGTGGGTGTCGTCGCTGTAAGCCCTCACGAGACTATAACTCGTCCACTAGGGCCGCCTAGGGGTTTAAAGGCTTGTTGCATATGCTAAATGCAATCGTGATCCCTACGAAAGTGGCTTAGTTAATTTAGTAATTTTTATTTGTTAATTTGAATTTAGTTTTTATTTTTATATTTTGCTCGGGACTAGCAAAACCTTAAGTTTGGGGGTGTTTGATAAGTGTGGTTTATACCCACTTATTATGGCATTCTCAGCTTATTATTTTGTTATAATTCGAGATATTTAATATGATTTATAATTTATTTTATGTTTTATTTATAGGAGCATTAATATATGGATCGGGGAATAATTGCACGTGTTTTGGGAACTTTCGGGAAGACACAGGACGAGCAGGGAAGAATGGCGCCGAGGCGCCAAAATCCCATACAAGTTCCAGGGAGAATGGCGCCACGGCGCCATTCATCACAAGCAATGGGCGCCGCGGCGCCCATTCATGGAATAACAACAGGCGCCGCGGCGCCCATTCATGGAGTAACATAGAGCGCCGCGGCGCCAATGAAGAGAGCCAGGCGCCGCGGCGCCCTAAAATGTCAATTCTCATACAATTTCCAGGGGAATAAGCGCCGCGGCGCTGCGGGAAGAACCAGACGCGTTTCGGGAAAGTGATTTTAGGGTTTTTAATAATCCTAATGCCACCCAAAGACTCCCAGACTCAACTATAAATATAAATTACATCCAACACTCAAAGGGAGGCTAATACAGAGCACAAAACACAGAAGAAACACATATTTTTAGAGATCCAAGGAGAGGATTGAAGAGCGACAAGAGGAGATTAAGGCTGTGACATCCGAAAAGGAAGAGATTCAATTCGGGTTTTATCTTCTTATTTCTTTCTTAAAACTCTAATGATTTCCATTAAATTCGTGGCTTGATTATTTATTGTTTTATCTTTTGTCATGAATTTACTCCTTAATTTTGGAGAACGATTGTAATTGATGCTTGAACCTTGTATTTTGTTTATCAGTTTTGTAATGAAGTTTTATTAATTATTTATATTCTTTTGAGTTTAATGCTTCTTGATTGCTGGCCACAATTTGAGATGATGAATGTTTAGAATCTATCACTCGAGAGAGGGGATTTTGAATAGATCTAGAGAATATAACCTAGGATTTTATAGAGTTCGAGAGAATCTATAATCCTTTGAAGTCGTTAATATAGAATCACAAAGCGTAATGAGTTGTTAACTATTGGATTTTTATAGAGATATCGAAGTCTGTAGTTGATGATATTTTCACTGATGCTCGAGAGAGGGAGTGAATATTTTAGGAGTCTTGACTTATAAACAATATAACTGAACAAAGATTAATTGGCATAAAAAATACATAGGTGACAGCTAGGTGAAATCAGGATCCAGAATCTCTATCGTATTAGTTCCTCCTATATAATTATTTTTATTTTTATATTTATTTATTTATAAAAATCTTTATTAATTGTTTTCTAAATAAAGTTAGGATTATCAATTATAGTACTTAGTGCGAGTTAACGCAATCCCTGTGGGTTCGACACTCTTAACTCATATTTATACTAAAACTTGACACCGTACACTTGCGGTACGATATAAAAATATCACAACATGAAGCCGGTATAAAAAAAAACTTCTCAAGATACCCAAATATAAAATCCCACTAACAGGAAACAAAAATGAAAAATCATACAAAAAAAGGAAACAGCATATGATTATAAAGAGCCAGGTTTCTTGAAAAATGTTATCTACCCTTTGCATTTGTACCCTCATTTCTCTATTTATTCAGCACAAGTGTCACTACTGAAAAAGGAAAAAAAAAGAAAGAAAAACTCCTCTGTTTTGACAGTTTATGCGTAATAAGGCAGTTAACTATTACGAAGAAAACTACATTAAGCTTCAGAATCTTTATGAAAGTCAATTCGCAAGTTTGATGAATCCAATCAATTGATTACTCTCAAGCAACTTTAGTACATCAACATCATTACCAATACTAAAGGAAGAAAAAAGATTCTTAAAAATGCAGAAAATTAAATATTATTCTCAAAAGGAGACGATCACCGTTCCTTCTCAATTATCCTGAGGACTATTTCCTTGATTTTAATTTTTAAGTAAAAATCATATAAAGACACTTTAAGTCTTAAGCATATCACACCTGATAAATTGCAAGCTAATTTTCCATTCAAACCCATAATAATCTTTTCATTGTTACATTAAAAAAATCTTGACCAAAGTTTTCACCTTACCTATCCAACTTTTACAAACCATCAATTTTATAGAATCCCAGGGTTACTGTCTACATTTGCCTTTCACAAACCTATGTTAACCTCGTCTTTATTCAGCAATGATTTATGCCACGCGAATTTACTCCAGACACAAAATTAGTCTATTCTTCTAATGGCTACTTCTTAAACCCATTACTACATTCTCGATTCTCCAGAGCACACAAATACAAACCCCAAATTATTTCCCCAATCTAAAGAATCCAACATGCATAACATACTAGACCTCAATTAGAAATTTCAAAACAGTCAAAGCATAAGAATCTTACGCTCTGTGAAGTGTAGTCAATGAAAATACCAAACAACAGTTTGATCCTTCTTCAATCAGAAACTAAAGCTTCTTAATTAACCGACCTAGACTTCTATGGAAACTTAATAAAAATTAAAACCTTGGAATAAAAATAACAAATTCTCCAAATCCCAGATCAAAATCGAGATAATTCATGCAAAAAAAATCAAAATTATGCATCTGAAGCTGCATAAAATATGTCAAATAAAATCATCACAATTGTGAACAGAAATTGTTGACGGTGGATTTTGGTCTTAGGGCAATACGGGAATATCACTCCCGAGGCTATCCTCCTTCAATAGTGAATTTGTTTGGTTATGGGGGAAACCAAAAGCAAACTTAGCAGAAGGTAGATAATGCGCCAATCAAACAAGGAGATTTAACGTGGTTCGGCGGATTTTTATGCGACCTACGTCCACGGACACAAACAGGACTATACTTTTATTGCCGAAACTCGTATTTCTTGTCCTTTTTACAAGTTCTTGATTCTGATCCCCTTACACATAATCTACCCTTCTATTTATAATAGTGAAGAAATCAGACTCCTTCTAGTATGTGGATTCCTATTTGAAATAATCTCATGTTCCCACAAGGAAACCTTTATCAAATCTATCTCTACTTCCTTTATCCTTCTAGGACACTGTCTTTCATCAGTATCCCTTATGAAGGTAGGACTGTCTTCTTATCTGTAAGAATAGGGTGTCATCTTCCGGAGCATGTATCGCCATCTGGTCGGTCTTCATGGGGTCGGTCATGATAGTCCTTTGAATTGAGAATACTGCTGTCGATCTGATAATGCTCGGTTATTCGCACCAAAGTGCTCGGCTGCCGATAAAGAGCTCGGTCTCTACCTGTTGTGGTCGGTCTGTAACCATAATGTGCTCGGCCTCTTATTGCAAAGTGCTTGGGCCCTTGCTGTTGGCTTTTTATGGGTCGGGTCGGGTCGGTATTAATGATCTCGCCCAAGAAGGGAATTACCCTTTTACCTTTGTCGTGTTATTTTAAATACCATAGTGCCTGAAAACACCATCAACATCTGTCCCCTAGTTCTCGGTTCCAACGAGTATGCAAGTTGGTGCCGGGAACTATATAAAGATGGTGTGTTGATTATTCTGTTTGGTGGTCGATCCGGAGTCGAACCAAAATTTTCCGTTGCCTCTTTTCAAGCATCTTTTCTTGAGACGCGCAACCGTCATGTCTGTTTAAATGCCTATTAATCATCTTTATGATTTTTTCTGAGCTTGACACTTGTCAAACATCCGTCGGGTTCCCGCCAAAAGTAGGAGAAAATCGACCGTGCAGAGGCGTCTTAACGGTGTGCTTATCTCAACCGTTTATTTGATTTTGGCAGACCTCTTTTGCATTTGACACTTGGCGTCCATCCGGGACTCTATTACGATCCGATGGTTGGAATTATTCCGACGTTGTAATGAGAAGGTGAAGCGATATCCTTGCAAAAAATCCTATCAATTTCAAAAAAACTCTTCTTCCCTTTGGCTACGAAACATCTGATTTAGTTTTACTCAAAGTTCTTCAACGTTTTCGCCGCTTTTCCGATCTTGAACAAGTAAGTTTCCCGAACGACCTTCTTCCTCTTCCTCTTTTTTTGTTTGCTGTGCCTTGCTGTTTTTTCATTTATTTTGACACTCGCTAGGGAGAGATTTTATTGAGTACTTTGCTTAGGGCATTTAGAACTTCATAGATTTGGTTTTTTCTGGAAACCTAGGATAGCTTGTGAATCCCTTGGTCGTTTTTCAAGAATATGGTTGTAGACTGACCTTGCCCTTTTATTTTTCGGGCGTCTAGGATGTCTGATGACAGTTCTCCCCCTGAAAACCCTGCTAAACCCTTGGCTCCTATTGCTGAGGAGCTTTTCGCTGGCTCGGGAGCACCCAGCGTGGAAGACCTTGATACTACCCCCACCCCTTCTGAAATTGAACAAGATACTTACCATCAGAGGGTTCCTCGGAAGGATCCGGAGCCCGGTGACTTTGACAGCTCGGCTCTGGACATGGTTCGGCCCTCTAAGATCACTGAGGATGATCTAGCACTGCTTCGGCAACGATATGACATCCCAATAGACATTGCTCTTGAGGTCCCTCTTCCATGTGATCGTGCCAGTCAGCCCGACGATGGTTCCGTGGCCATTCTTCCAGCTTTCTTTGAGTGCGAGATCCGGTTGCCAATTCAACCCTACTTTGCCTGGATGCTGGCCGAGATGGAGATCGCCCCCTGTCAACTAAGTCTAAACAGTTGGAGGATTTTGGCCGGGTTGTATGTAGCTTGGCATCGGGCGGGGTGTGGCAAACCTTCTTTTGAAGAAGTGAAAAGGTTATATCGGTTGAAGGCCAACCCAAAGACTCACCACGGTTGGTACTATCTTTCTGCTTATGACAGTTCGTCAAACGTCGTCCAAAAACTCCCTGACTCCAATAAGAATTTCAAAGATCTTTGGTTTTGGGCCACTGGTGATTGGGGACGGACCCTGAGATTGGATGAAGAGGAGATCTTGGTTCCGGACATCTTTAGAGCGGGAGGTTAGGAGGTTAACCTTTAGCTTTTCTGCACTTAGTTTTTTTTATGTTTTGATTCTTACCCCTTTTTTCTATTCCTCCTAGCCTGTTGGAGGGATGCTCCCAAAGTCTCCCAACAGGTCTGGAAGCAGGTATTCTGGGCTCGGCGGTATGCCGCTCATTGGAGGGAGTTGGTAAATGATGCGACATTTTTTGAATCGGGACTTGTTCGGACCGTTCCTCAGGTCTCGGGTCGGATAGGTAGATGTTCTTGTTGATCTTCTAGCCAACTCCCTTGTTTTTTTTATCATGTCTGATGTCGTCTGTCTTTTTTTTTTGTATGCTTAGGTCCTGAACCTTTCTTTTGTCTTTGCTTTTTGCAGGTATGTCGAAGAGACCGAGACCAAAGTACCTCGATCGGTTGACCGGTGCCGCGAAGAAAAAACTAGCCCAGGTGGAGCTGGTACTTCTCGGAAACGACCTGAATCTTCTGAGGATAGAATGGTGACCGCGGGGGTAGAACGAATGAGCTCTCAAGGTCTATCTTCGTCTCCCCGGGTGCCCCCAATGGGTGTTACCCATCCTGATAGCCCTCCAAGACCTTCCAGGAGGAGGAGGAAGCGTCGGTTTGGAGCTGTGGATACTCAATTGAGGCGGGAATTGGAGGAGGAGGAGGCTCCGAGCAGAGAAGCTCCAGTTCGGCAGGAGGGTCCTTCCAAGAAACTGAAGGGTGCTGTGGTTCTTGGAATTGATGACCTTGGGAAGAATATTAGGGTGGCTACTTCCCATTTGGTACCGGCTTTCAATGAGCTAGCCGGGGCCGTACCTCCTGAGAAGATTCCGAGGTTTGAGGACCTTTCACCCGAGGAGAGTGGTAGTTGCAAAGTTGTGCTCCAGCTGGCCCATGTCACTTCTTTTACTTCTCTTCTATATCTGTGGTGTTTCATACTTTGTTTTTATTTTCTAACTTTCTTTTTTCTTCTCGGCAGGCAAATTATTTTGCGGCCAAGAATAAAGACCTATTTATAAGCCTTTTGTCCGAAGGCGGCCAAGCCCAGAGGCTTCAGAATCGTCTTTCTGAAATGGAGGCCAAGTTGGCTAGTGTCGAAGAGATGAATATGGATCATGATGCTGAGCTGCGGTTGATGCTGTCAAGACAAACAAAGCTCTTAAGGCTGCTGCTACTCTAGAGCGCAAGAACGCTGAAGAAGCTAAGGCGAGTTTGGTGGACGCCCGGACTGAGATCGGGATCCTCAAGGTGGAAATAGGCAGCGTGGAGTATAAGCTGCGGGCCAAGGAGGAGGAACTGGGACGGGCCCGTGCCGATCTCAGGGATAGAGAGCTTGAGTGGGAGGCCGAGAGGGACTCAATTCGTCTTGAAGGGGTCGGTGATTGTGCTGAAATTATACCAATGGTGCTGCCTGACCTGGATATGGGGCCGATCCATGCAGCCATCCTTTTCTGTAAAAAAAGGGAAATATCTGAGGAGGAGTTTCAGAAGTGACTCCCCCATTCTTCTGAGGAAGCGATGGATCACGACCCGATTTCTGTTGTTCCGGTCCCGCAGGTTTCCCAAGAAGACCGACCTGAGGTTCCTGCTCCTAGCGAGGACTATCCTGAGATTCCACCTCCTATCCTTGAAGTAGGGGTCTCCCATGTTGCCGAGGCTGAAGCTGCTGTTCCCCCTCTTGAGACCGAACAGATCCATCCGTTGTCTGAGCCGGTCGAGGAAGAACTTCTTGCCCCTGTGCGGGCTGATTAAAAAGGGGTAACCCGGACGGGGCCTTGTGTACACTGTTTCTTTTTTTTTTTGTAATAACACTTCATATATATATTTTTTGAATATATATATATATATATATATATATATGTATGTGTTTTTCTGTTTTTTCTTCTGTTCCTTGTTCTGGGTGTTCTTCTTCAATGTTTATTTAAGGCTTGTTCGAGAGGGGATAATACGAACCGAGGCCAAATTATTCAGTGGTCGAGGATGGACTCTGAGTTGTGAAGAACACAGATGATGAGATGCAATCAGTGGGACGTAACCCAACCCCGAGCTGTAAGGAACACTTGGCCCTGGGGGAATGTTTCGTCCCCAATCCAAAAGATAGATTCGGTGGGATATGGCCCGACCCCGAGCTGTAAACCAAGCGGCCTCGGCGGAACGAAATCCAGCCCCGAGCCGAATAACTGAATGGCCTCGGCGGAACGTAATCCAGCCCCGAGCCTGATAACTAAATGGCCTCGGCGGAATGAAAATTCTACCCCGAGCCTAAATATCCAAGTGGTCTCGGCGGAACAAATCTAGCCCGAGCTGATTAATAAAGTGGCCTAGGCGGAACGAGTCCAGGCCCGAGCCGAACAATCGTTGGGACTTGCTCCGAAGAGAGGGAATCAACCTTTGATGTCCTATCGAATCTGTCTTGGGCGTCTCATTTTCAGACTGATGAAAAAACAAAAACAAAATTTTGGAAATAAAACCAAAAGAGTGTAAACAATAGCACGGATACCTTAGAACAGCGTCCTGTCCGAGGACTCCAAAACATAATTCTGAACCTTTCAATTTAGTGTCCCGGTGAACCAGAATTTGGATCAGTAGAGCGTTTAAATGGTAAGGGCACATCCTCTACACGTCGGGTCACTGTGGAGCCTGTGTATTGTACGAGGGCTCATCCTTACCAATCTGGAGCAGGCACACGCTACAGGGGCACAATGCATCCCCGTGATGCGCCTCTCTTGGATCCAAATGATGAATGGATCAAAGAGTGTCCGGGATACTAAGGGCACATTCCTCCTTAGGTCCGGCATCACTGGAGCTAGTAATCGTCACGGGGGCCTTATCACTCCTCGTGCTATGCTTTCCCACGGATCCATTACATCGGGTAAGTGAGGATCAAAGAGTGTTCGACACATTAAGGGCATATTCCTCCTTATGTTCGGTAACACTGGAGCAAGCAATCGCCACGGGGGTATCATCCCTCCCTGTGCTATGCTTCTCACGGATCCTATACATCGAGTATGTCCATGAATATTTTGAGGACCCCGAGCTTACCCCTGACCAATGAGCATGACTCGGTGGGATGTAACCCGACCCCGAGCCGAATAGTCAAGTGGCCTCGGCAGAACAAGATCCAGCCCCGAGCCGATTGTCGCAGTGGCCTCGGCGGAACGTAATCCGGCCCCGAGGTGTTCGAAACATTAAGGACATATTCCTCCTTATGTTCGGTACCACTGGAGCGAGCAATCGCCACGGGGGTATCATCCCTCCCCGTGCTATTCTTCTCACGGATCTATACTCTGATTCACTTTCTTCCCTGCTATTTAATGCTTGTATGGAATTGACTGATTCTGGTGTGACTTGTGTTTCTTTATGGTGGTAGCCGTGGTCGGGTAGTTGCGGGTTTTGTGCTTTTGACCCTGGACCGTTGTATTGAGTATGTCCCCGGAGTTTTGAATATGGTTCACAAAATTTTTATTTTTTAGAAGAGTGGGTGAAAAAATTTGGAAAAGAAGGTTTTATTTATATTCAGGGGACATACTTCCCTTCTTACAACTCTCTGCGGGCCATTTTGAGAGAGGCTTTATATCGAATTTTCGTCCCTTGTCGGGTTGCTGAAAAAGAAAAGAAGGGAGGGAGAATTTACTGAAAGTATTTTCTCAACATCTCGGCGTTCCATGGTTTTTTTAATCTTGTGCCGTCCAGCTGTTCTAGGATGTAAGCCCCTGGCCTTACTACCTCTGTGATTTTGTAGGGCCCTTCCCACTTGGCACCTAACGAGCCCTCATCTGGTCGTCGGGTGTTTAAGGTGACCCTTCTAATACTAAGTCGCCCGGGAGGAAGGAGCGGGTCTGAACTCTTCGGTTGTAGAAGCGGGCCATTCTTTGTTGGTAGACTGCTGCTTTCATAGCTGATTTCTCTCTCCTTTCTCGACCAGGTCCCAGGTCGAGGTGGTTTTTGATAAGTTCCTCATTCTGCTCATTCCCAAAGTGGCGGACCCTGTGAGTTGCTACCCCGATTTCTGCTGGAATGACGGCCTCACATCGTATGATAGGGAAAATGGTGTTTCCACTGTGGAATCTTTGTAGGTCGTCCGATGTGCCCATAGCACTTCTGGTAATTCTTCAACCCATAAGCCTTTGCATGATTCGAGCCGAGATTTAAGGTTTGCCTTGATGGTCTTATTTGTTGCCTCAACCTGTCCGTTTGACTTGGGATGGGCTGGCGAGGCGAATTTTAAAGCGATCTGGAGGTCTTCGCAGAGCTTCCTGAATCCTTTGCTATCGAATTATTTCCCGTTGTCGGTGATGATCGCCCGGGGGATTCCGAACTTGCAGATAATGTTCTTCTTTACAAACTCTGTGGCCTTCTTCTCCATGATGGTGGATAGCGGCTCGGCTTCTGCCCATTTTGTGAAATAGTCTATGGCCACGATTGCATACTTCGCCTGCCCTTGCCCTTTTGGCATTGGCCCTATGATATCTAGCCCCCACTGTGCGAATGGCCAGGGGCTGGACATGGTGGTTAATTGTTCTGCCGGTTGATGGTGGATGTTGGCATTTTTCTGACAACCTTCGCATTTCTAGGCTACCCTCACACCGTCCTGATGTATGGTCGGCCTGTAAAATCCTTGTCTTAAGGGTTTAAAGGCGATTGATCTTCCTCCGGTGTGACTTCCACAGATGCCCGTGTGAATTTCCCTGAGCACATAATCTGCTTCCTCCTTTGTTAAACATCTCAGGAGGGGTACGGTATAGCCTCTCCGGTGAAGCACCCCTTCGATCAGGGAGAAGGGTGGCGGAGAACTTGGTGCTCTTGAATTTTATTTCTTGGCCTCCTTTTTGTCTTTAGGGGTTTCCCCTGTTTCCAGGTATCTCCTAATCGGTTACATCCATGAGTTTTTGCCTCACTCTTCTACTATATCTACCTTCAGCTCCACTATACTTCTTTCTCGGAGGCATATGAGAGGGATTATTCTGGGGTCCTCGGTCTTCATTGAGGATGCGAGCCGGGCCAGGGAGTCTGCTTCACCGTTGTCTTCTCGTCCGATTTGTTCGAAGCGTACGTTCCCACTTTCTCCATCAACTTTTTTACTTCGGCTAAGTAAGCTATCATAGTCGGCTCCCTGGCCTGAAATTCTCCCTTTAGTTGTTGAATGGCTAGCTGAGAGTCACTCCTTACTACCACGTTGTGGACTCCCACTACTGTGCATAGCCTTAATCCGGCCAAAATTGCTTCATATTCGGCCTCATTGTTTGTTGCTTTGAAAGAAAATTTTAAGGCAAGCAACACTTCTTCTCCTTCACTGTTTTTCAGCGCGATTTCTGCCCCATTGCCCTGTGAGCTAGTAGACCCATCCACTGACATTTCCCATTTGCTTTCCTCCGTGGTCAATATTTGGGGTTCCGCGAGTTCCGCAACAAAATCTGCCAAGGCCTGCCCTTTTATTGCTATCCTTGGGAGGTAGGAAATGTCGTGCTCGCTTAGCTCCACCGACCATTTCATTAACCTTCCCGAGGTTTCTGGTTTTTGCAAGATCTGCCGCATGGGGTAATTAGTGTAAACTCTGATAGGGTGGGCTTGGAAGTAAGGTCGTAATTTTGTGTGCAGTAGTGATCAAGGATAGGGAGAGTTCATGCACGGGATATCGGGTCTCTGCATCCAATAGAGCTTTGCTGACATAGTATACCGGTCTCTGGATCTGGTCGGCCTCTTGCACCAATACCAAACTCACTGCGTGTTTTGAAACAGCCAAATACAAGTATAATGTCTCTCCTATGAGAGGTTTAGCCAGGAGTGGGGGCTGTGCTAGATATTGTTTTAGCTGCTGGAAGGCCTCCTCACATTCCGGTGTCCAGTCGATCCCCTTTTGGGCCTTCTTGATGACTTTGAAGAATGGGTGGCATTTGTCAGTTGCCCGAGAGATGAATCGGTTGAGCGCGGCGACCCTGCCTGTTAGACCTTGCACCTCTTTAATTGTTCTGGGGGATGTTCAAATCTAGCACGGCTTGTATCTTCTGGGGGTTGGCTTCTATGCCTCGGGAGCTCACCATGTAGCCTAGAAATTTTCTTGAGGCCACTCCGAATGCACACTTCTCTGGATTGAGTCTTAAATTGTGTTTTTCTCAGCAACTCGAAGGTTTTCTTTAGGTCAGTTACGTGATCTCTTGGTTCTCTGGACATTGTTATCATGTCGTCCACATATACCAACATTGAAGTGCCGATGAGTGGTTTGAAGATTTTGTTTACTAACCTTTGAAAAGTTGCCACTGCGTTCTTCAGTCCGAAAGGCATTACTTTGTAGCAGTACAGTCCTTGATCGGTGATAAAAGTGGTTTTCTCCTCGTCTGCAGGATGCATCCTGACCTGATTGTACCCTGAGAGGCATCCATGAAGCTTAGTAGTCCTTGGCAGGCAGTTGTGCGTCTACCAGTTGATCTATATTTGGCAGAGGAAAGCTGTCTTTTGGACACGCCTTATTGAGGTCGGTGAAATCTACACACATCCTCCATTTTCCATTGGAATTCTTTACCAAACTACGTTTGACACCCACTCGGGGTACTTTACTTCTCTGATGAAGCCGGCTTTTAACAGTTTTTCCACCTCAGATGCCACCGCTCTGCACCGTTCTTGATTGAAGACCCTTCTCTTCTGTTTGACCGATTTTAGTGACGGGTTTGTTGCTAAACGGTGACTGATGAATTTTGGGTCAATCCCGGGCATGTCATTGTGTCCCCATGCGAAGATGTCGGGTATTCCCGTAGACATTCTAGCAGGCCCTTTTTAGGGTTTTGTCCAAGTTTCCCTCTATCTTTATGCCTTTTTTCGGTCCGAACTATTTATTTCTTCTAACTCTTCAGCTGTTCCTAGCCGGGCATATTTATCCGGGGGGGACCTGGTTTTTTTCCTCTCGTTCTCGCCCTCTGCCTCTTCTTGGTCCCTTCTTCAATGCAGAGGGTCTCTCGTGAGAGAGTGGCAAAGCACTAAGGCTATTTCTGACTCCCGCACACGATTCCAATCCCTTCCGGGTGGGGAACTTTAGTTTTAATGATAACAAGACATCGCAGCCTTGTGTTTCATCATAAAAGGTCAGCCGATAATGACTGGTAACTGCTCAGGCAGTCCACCACAGTGAAGTTTACCAAAACTGTCCGGGTCCTGGGGTGAGTTTCGATGGTTGTTACCAGTTGTATTCTCCCCAGCGGAATGACCGTTGAGCCTCCAAAACCATACAGGGGGTGCCGTCATTAGTTAGGGTTACGTAATCCACTCTCAGGCTTTCTAAAGCTTCTTTGGAGATTATGTCTACCGCGCTTCCGGGATCTTCCAGGATTCTATCTACCTCTGCGTCGCTGATTGTAGATTTTATTATTAGTGCATCATCATGGGGGAAACTCACCCCTCGAGCGTCCTCGTTGGTGAACATTATGGGTACCGACCGACTTCCTCGTGGTACTGGGGACTTTTCCGTTTCCAGCACTTCCGTCCCCTGTATTCGGCTATAGCTTTTTCTTGACCGGTTAGAGTCTCCGGCCAGTGTTTTCCCTCCTGCGATGATGTTCACCTGCCGGCTTCGTGCCCTCTGTCTGGCAGCCATGGCCTCATGGTTGATATAATTATTTAGATACCCATTTCGGGCTAGGTCCTCCATCTCTTCCCGCAGATCCTTGCATTCGTCCGTTGTGTGCCCCTTTAGATTATGATGTACGCAGTAAGACTTCTGGTTCCTTTATCTGGGGGGAATCTCATGAGGTCGGGTTCTATCAAGAGGCCTTTTTCCTGTATCTCCATGATGATTTGCCCTGGTGGCTTGCTCAGGGGAATATATGCTTCTTCTCGGACTACATGATTCACCTGGGTTGCGACCCCTCTTTCCTGATCTCTTCGAGGTATCGGTTTGAATTATTTGGGTTTCGGATTGAATTTTTTGAATTCCTGTCCGGTCGTATGGGGGCCTCTGTTCTTGTTGTTCTTTCTCGAATGGCTGTCCCCCTTCGGGAGATCTTTTCTTCGCTTTCTAACAAGACAAATTTCCGGGCTACCTCTAGAGCGGTAGCATAATCTGGTGTGTCTTGGATTCTTAGGTGAGTCCATAGTTTTCCGACCCTTAGGGCTCCCTTTAAACTTTCCAGTGCCTCTTGGGACTCGTACCCTCCGACCTCGAGTACCATATTTTGGTACCTCTCGATGAAAATTTTTAGGGGCTCGTCATCTCCTTGCTTCATAAGCCTCAATTCTCCAATCGTCTTCTTGGGGACGCAGGCCCCTTTAAAGTGTCGAACGAACGACCTTTTAAGTGTGTGAAGCTTCCGATGCTCCCCGGGGCCAGACTTCTGTACCATAGGATGGCGGGTCCACCCAAGTTAGGGGGAACACTTTGCAGATGGCATCTCCTACCACTCCCTGGACTTCCATCAACAAGACAAAGCATTCGATGTGGGGGATTCGGGTCAGAGTGGCCTTTGTAAGGTGCCATGGTTGGCATGTTGATTCGCCTTGGGAATTTTACTGACTTTATTTCTTCCGTGAGGGGAGATTCCTCCTCGCTATCCCGGGCATCCCCTGTATCAGTCTTGAGGCCTACCCCCACTTGGTCATCTCCTTTTTCAACCAAGACTTTATTTCACTGCTTGTGCCGCCATGTCGTATCCTGTGCCCCTCTGTGCTTCTATTGCCCCGTGTGCGGCGTTCCTCATCCCTTGGAATTTCCCGCAAACTTTCGCTATGCTCATTGTCCTCTCTTCTGGAGTCGCGGAGACTGTCATATGAGGGATCCGGTGATGGTCTTCCTTATTCTTCTTCCCATGTGTCCTCTGTTCGTGAATCTTTTTCTACAACTACGGATTTTATCCCGTAGGGGCCCCTCCTCCTGGGTCTATCGTCTTCACTTGTGTCTATCACCCTTTTCCCTTCTGCTCTTTCACTTCTTCTTCGACTGGTTCCGACGTCTGGTCTCTCGTTGTTCGTTCCCTCCATTCTCTCCAGCCGATCCACCATGGATTTCATACTTTCTTCCATTCTTCATCCAATCTGTAGCAGATTCCCCGACGATTGGTGATCCGTCTTCTGCCATCGTCTTACTACGCGAAATGCTTTTTGTTGATTTCCAACAGATGGCGCCAACTGTTGACGGTGTATTTTAGTCTCAGAGCAATACGGAATATCACTCCCGAGGCTATCCTCCTTCAATAGTGAATTTGTTTGGTTATAGGGGAAACCAAAAGCAAACTTAGCAGAAGGTAGATAATGCGCCAATCAAACAAGGAGATTTAACGTGGTTCGGCTGATTTTTATCTGACCTACGTCCACGGACATAAACAGGACTATACTTTTATTGCCGAAACTCGTATTTCTTGTCCTTTTTACAAGTTCTTGATTCTGATCCCCTTACACATAATCTACCCTTCTATTTATAATAGTGAAGAAATCAGACTCCTTCTAGTATGTGGATTCCTATTTGAAATAATCTCTTGTTCCCACAAGGAAACCTTATCAAATCTATCTCTACTTCCTTTATCCTTCTAGGACACTGTCTTTCATCAGTATCCTTATGAAGGTAGGATTGTCTTCTTATCTGTAAGAATAGGGTGTCATCTTCCGGAGCATGTATCGCCATCTGGTCGGTCTTCATGGGGTCGGTCATGATAGTCCTTTGAATTGAGAATACTGCTGTCGATCTGATAATGCTCGGTTATTCGCACCAAAGTGCTCGGCTGCCGATAAAGATAGAGCTCGGTCTCTACCTGTTGTGGTCGGTCTGTAACCATAATGTGCTCGGTTCCTCTTATTGTAAAGTGCTTGGGCCCTTGCTGCTGGCGCTTTTTATGGGTGGGTCGGGTCGGTATTAATGATCTCGCCCAAAAAGGGAATTACCCTTTTACCCTTATCGTGCTGTTTTAAATACCATAGTGCCTGAAAACACCATCAACAGAAATATATAAAAAATTATCTTCAATAGTTACAAGAAACGAAAGTTTGAGAAACTCTCACAGATGAGGATGATGATTCTTAGTTTTATTGTTGTGTGATAAATAAAATTTCCAAATTTGAGCATAAATAAATTGTTAAATAAAGAAGTCACCTCTCTTGATCACCTTTCAGGATCATTATGGAGCATCAATTCTTTCCTTGCAACAGTTACCGCACCCTGGCTGCTCATAACACCCCACAAGCCATCGCAGCCCATTATCAAGAACTCATCATCCTTGGTCAAAAGCATTTCCTGCAACTCCGGCTCTGCATTATTCTTTCTACTCTCGTTCTCTCTTCTCTCTCTCCTCTCTACTTCGGCTTCTCTCATTTTCTCTGCTCTCTCTTCTTCCCTCTTAATCTCTCTATTTTTTCCTCTTCACGAACTACCACCACTCTCCATCTCTCGCTATCCTCTCTCTGTTTTTGTTTTTCTCCTTTGGGTATTCTCCGTGTGTGTGTGAAAATTGTGGCCGTATGTGTGTTATCTGCCACGTGTGAGTGTGTTATATATATATATATATATGAAATTTCTAGAACAATTTAAATGTGTGTGTAAAAAAAAATTATCTAGATATATATATATATATATATATATTAATCAAGGGTGTGTAGAATTATCTAGGGTTTTCTTATACTTATATCATAATTTCAATTTCATCCCTCACATTTAATTTAATAAAAAGCTATAATTAATTCTATGAAAAGTCTCTATTCTACAATAAAACTTGATCTCGCGTTCGGACACAGCCTTACGTGAAAATAAAATTCGTACTAATAACTCGGGATGTTACAGGCTCTCAATGTAAGTGAGTTGATAATTCAAGTATTTTAAACTCATATGACTCATACACATTTATAAAATGCATTTGGGTCATGTGCATAATGTTTTAATCTTCAAATTTTGTATTTTCTACACTGTGACTAGGACACCAACCCCTGATATCGGCATATCGGTATCCCTACTATGCTTTCGGCAGTTTTGCATACTCTCTAGATCAGGCTACTCCAAGCCGGTATACCATACCGGTCAATCCATATTTTACATAGTTACTGAAACCGGTCCAACTCATATTGATCTCCATACCGGTCTGTAATTTGATAGGTTATGTGCTTAAATGATCAATGATCATATTTTGGATATAACCATTTGCATTTACAGATGAATGGCATACCGGCCTATGAAGATCGGCATACTGGTGTCAGGACAAAGAGTTGTGACATTTTTCACTTTTACTATAAATTGTAGGGGTGTTCACGGGTCGGGTCGTGTCATCAGGTTTTTCATTTTTTTATGACCCGATCGGGTTGGGTCATTCGGGTCTTTTGACCCAAACCCGAAATTTAAGGAGTTGATCCGCGCGGGTCGGGTAAAAAAAACAGCGGTTCGGGTCGGGTCGGGTCGCATATGTTGGAAATGGTGATCGAGCACCATTCACTTTTTGTATGAATATTTGATATTTATGCAATATAATATTTATTTTATCATGATTATTTATTTTTATATATGGTAAAACTTTTACTTTATTTTATATATTGTAACTCTAAGAGTTAGAGATTTCGAGTTTCACTCGGAATCTTATATGAAATTAGTAAAGACCCGAGAGTTACAACATATGGTGATATAGTTACAAGAGTTGCAAATGGTGTTGAGAAATATCACGCATTCTCTCAAATATAAATTATTCTTGGTCTAGATATAGTGACATGGGTCGGTCATTATATTGGAAAGACTAGTGCATTGTCAATACATGTAATGGACATATGGTTTGTCTCAACAGACTGTGAGCTTAGTGGAAGCTCATATAGAAATTCAGATATTCATTAGTTGAATGAGTATTGAACAAACTCATAAAAAATGACTAATAGATATTACATAAAACTGTCAATAGTTGTCTTTTCGAGTTGAGTAGTTATTGTGGTCATTTGACTTGAGACACCACGATGGTCTTATGAGTGATCCTCTATGCTTGATACCATGCATGTCAGAGACATTCCATGGTCTGACCATTGGATGTCTGTTAGGTATAGACCGATGCTCACGAAGGTCGGTGTGTGTTAATATGAGGATTCGTCAGTCCATATGGTTGGATTATGTTTCCAGATATTTTTCAGAGTATATTCCGGAAATCTTTTGGCCAAAAGTACGTCGAAGAAATTGTTTCTTTGACATTATAAATAATATTGAAAAGAGTTTCTCATATATTATTTATTAATGGAATATAGTTTTGAAAAGTTAGTTTATATTGAGTAGATAATGTTTTGACAGTATAACTATAACCTTACTCAATTGGAAACGGTAATGATGAAAGGATTATACATTAGCGTTTTAACCTCGACTTGTATGGTTCGACGTGTCGTGTTGTTTAGTCATGATTTGTAGGTGGACATGCCTTCATGAAATATGTATACAAGTATATGAGATATATATGTATATATATAAGTAACACACCGAACGTGAGCCTAGAGAGTTCCATTATATTAAGTTTACTCGTTGAGCACTAGGGCGACCTCTCGTCAATTGTTGACAAAGTATTTTTTGGGTTTTTAGGATTAAATTGTTTAATCCGATAATTCATGAGATGAATTGAATTAATTAATTTTATATCAAGAGTTGATATAAGTTTATTGTATAATATATGTAAATTTGATTTACATTAAATTAGTAATTATTTTGTGAATTAATTTACTTGTTAAATTAATATACAATATTAATACTTAACTTATAAATAAAGATTTTAATTAGTTAAAGTAACTAAGTTAAAGTAATTGAATTTTTTAGTTAAAGTAACTAATTTATTCATAAAGTTAACTTAGTTTGCTTTATGCTAAAGTTTGTGAGATTAAATTTAACCTAGGTTAAGTTGCTTTTTGAAACATGTGGTGTGAAGTAAAGATGTCATTAAACCATGGTTTATTAAAAAGTAAAAGAATTGATTTTGGTTTTCATTTTATTTTAATTTAATAAAGCAAAAAAAAAAAAAAAAAATTGCTCATTTACTCTACTCCACTGCCGTTGAAAAAAAAACCATGGAAATGAAAAGCAACTTTTTCCTTTGACAGCCCTCATTGCCGTGAGCTGTTGGAAGCAAATAAGCTTCTGTTTTTGATTTTTTGTTCAGTAAAATCAAGCCAAAATCTCATCAAAAAATCACCCAATAAATATTCATGGACATGGATTTAATCCTTAAGAGTTGAGGGTTGATTATTGTTCTTGAAGCTTTCCTTTTCCTAGGGTTTTAAGAGTTAAAATTTGGAAAAAGTTGGTTGCCACTCTTGAGTGATCAAACCACCTTTTGATCACCAAGATTTGTTCTTGGAAGAACTTAATTTGGTGGAATTTGAAGAAAGCCGAAAGCTTGGAAGATTTGGAAAAACTTGAAGAAGGACATGATCATTGGCAAAGCTTGTTGGTAAATTTAATTTGTAAATTCATTGTTAGATTTGTTGATTATTATTGTTGAGAAAAATTGTTGTGGATTTGTTGGATAAATTGGAAGTATGTAAGTGATGAATTATGAACATTGAAGTGTGTGATAATTGATATAGAATTTTTGTATGCTTGGAGTATTTTCAAGAGTTGGAAATTATGTAATATGCTTGGAATAATTTTATAAGTGTTGGAAAATTATTTTGTTAGCTTGGATTAATTTTTCCAATAGTTGGAAAATTAATTTATTGCTTGGAATGATTTATCAAGAGTTGATAAATGTTTTAAGTGTGTTGAAAATTTTAATTATGCTTATGGTAATTTTTGATGCATGGAAAATTATTTTTAATGCATTGAAAAATTTTAAGTTGATAAAAATTTCTTTGCCTCTCATTTAGGCTTAATGCCGAGAATTAAAAAAAAATTTATTCGCTCGGGATTTGATCTCGGGCGGGTTCCGCTGTGCTCGACATTGCCGTTCCTCACACAACAAGTGGTATCAGAGCGATACGTGCTTCTAATTGTTCATGTTCCTTACAATTTTTCTCAATGTTATAAAATGCCCATGCATACATTTAATTGTGAATTACATGTTTTAGGCATTTTTGGACATGCATACATTTTACATATTTGTATGCATTTGACTTTGGAAAAATCTCTATGCTAGATCATTAAGTTTCATTTTTTTAGTTGAAAATATGACTTGGTCCGGCTTATCTATACGGTGTTAGTGAAACCATTGTGATTATTCACAATATTGCTAAAGCGTGAGGGATTGATTATAATATTTTGTACTATTCCGGTTAAGCATGAGATGAGTCGAATTTAAAAGAAAATATTATCCAATATTGCTAAAGCGTGAGGTTAATATTAATATCTTACTTTCGGCAATAGATAAGTTGATCTAAAAATTGAACTATCAAATATTGCTAAAGCGTGAGGATGAGATTCGATTTAGGACCGAATGTAAGAGTTGCATGAGATGCAATTGACAATAATTGTCTACCTTCTCGAATTTACAATGGTCAATATTGCTAAAGCATGAGACTTGCGTAAATGTCAAGAAGGATCTACTTTGCATTGTGAGATTTAAGAGTTAAATTTATGTATTCTTGTTTTGTAGAGATTAAAAAGAATATGTAAAACAATGCGATGACACTTTATAGAAAAAGTAAATCCATATTCTATTTAGTGTTTTATCATGATATTTAAATATTAATTTCTGCTTATTTTATCCTTATGTAGACAGAATGTCTGTATCAAACCCGCTTTCACGTATACTTGATACGCATAAGCTCCAGGGTGCTGTTAACTATAATGTTTGACTCATGAATCTCCGGATTCTCTGCCAAGCGGAGCAACTTGAATATGTTCTAGATCGTCCAATGCCCGCAAGGGTTTCAGATGATGCTTTAGATGAAGAATGTGAGACGTTCAACAGATGGAAGGATGATGATCGGAAAGTCCGGTCATACATCTTGGGATCTATTGTACCGGAACTACAAAGGAAGTACATGCCGATGCTTGATTCCGGATCCATCTTGTTGGATTTGAAGGAACTATTCAGTGATCGACCTTAGGTAGAGATGTATAGGGTGGCTGTCAAGCTTTTTCATACTTTCCTCCCGGAGGGAAAACCTGTTAGCCCACATGTGATGAAGCTAAAAGATTGTATCGAAGAGCTCGAAAGGATGGATATTCCCATTGATAACCGCCTCGGGAATAGTGTGATTCTCGCGTCTCTTCCTAAGTCTTTCAAGGACTTTATCGTTAACTTTAACATGCATAAGATGCTTCCCACCTATTCTGAGTTGCTCAATATGTTGCTGACAGCTCAAGAAGACATGAATAAGAATAGTTCTGCATTCATGATCACTGGTGCTTCTTCTTCTGGACCTTCTCAGGCTTTTCAAAAGCTAGTTAGGAAGAAACAGAAAAGAAAAAGAAAGTTAAATGTAAAGGTCCAAAGGTTGCTTGCGCATGAGTTTTTAAACCAAGGTGTAGACAGATGTTGCAAAAGGAAAATGTTTCCACTGCGACATGCTTGGACACTGGAAACGCCACTGTCCGAAATATTTAGCTTCTTTGAAGAAAGCTCCTTCATGTATTTGCTTTCCTATTATTGACATTACACTTGTTTTTTTATTCTAGTTCGACTTGGATGTTAGACAACGCGTGTCCTTCTCATATCTGCAATTCGTTGCAGGATCTGAGAGAAACTAGAAGACTAAAGCCGAGAGAGATCCAACTGCAAGTGGGGAATGGAGATTCTCTACAAGTTGAAGTAGTATGACTTTTGTTTTTTGAAACTCTCGGATGAATATAATATTACTCTTAATAACTGTTATTTAGTGCCTAATATGATACGGCAAATCATCTCACTTCCTGTACTTGACATCGAAGGATTTCATGTAAATATTAAATATGGTCCTTTAAATTTATATGATAATATGAATGTTTTGCTTGTTTCATATCTTATGGTTGATGATCATTACATTCTTACCAAAAGACGTGATGTCTTTGATATAGAGAAATCTAAAAGGAAAAGATCGGATGAAATAAATAACACAGAACTTTGGCATATGAGATTAGGTCATATAGGCATAAAACGCCTAACCAAACTAGTTAAGGATGGTGTGATAGATGATCTAACCATAGAACCTTTACCAGTTTGCGAATATTGTATTCAAGGTAAAATGACCAAATCTTCATTTAGTGGTGTTGGACACCGAGCTAATGATTTATTGGAACTTATGCATTCTGATGTATGTGGTCTTATAAATCATACTGCCATTGGTGGGTTTCAATACTTTGTAACTTTTATTGATGATTTGTCACGATATGGTTATGTGTTTCTTATGAAACACAAATCGGAAACTTTTGAAAAGTTCAAAGAATACCGATTTGAAGTAGAGAAACAAATCTGGAAACTCTTAAAATGCCTTCGATCAGATTGGGATGGTGAGTACATGATCAGTGAGTTCGTGAATTATTTAAAAGAGAATGTGATTCTCGCTCAGTATGCTCATCCAGCTACTCCTCAACACAATGGTGTTTCGAATAGGAGGAATCGAACTTTATTAGATATGGTTCGATCGATGATGAGTTTTACTGATCTACCAATATACTTGTTTGACCATGCTCTAGACACTACCGCTCATCTTCTGAACAAAGTTCCATCGAAAATCGTTCCGACTACTCCATATGAGTTATGGACTGGAAGGAAACCGAGTCTTAAGTATGTTAAGATTTAGGGTTGTGCTGCCTATGTAAGAGTTGCACAGCGGGATAAACTTGCACCTATAGGGTACAAGTATCGATTCGTTGGATATCCTAAAAATTCCATAGGATATCAGTTCTATGATCCCGAGAACCGAAATGTGTTCGTTGCTCGAAATGCAACTTTCTTAGAAACACAATTTTTGTTAGAAAGTGTAGATCATAGAATGATTGATTTAGATGAAGTCAATCAAAGTAACATTGAATCGACGATAGAACCAAAATTTCAGGAAAATGAGATACCTTTGACACAACCACCTCGTAGGTCAGAAAGGATATCGAGACCCCCTATCAGATACGGGATGTCATCTGATGATGCCCTCGATGTTTTCTTAGTTGAAGAAAAATATCCTTTAACCTACAGAGAGGCGATGTTAGACATCGATGCGAAAAAATGGTTGGAAGTTATGAAATCCGAGATTGGCTCAATACATGATAATCAAGTCTGGGAATTGGTTCCGCTTCCCGACGAAATTGTTCCTATCGGTTGTAAATGGGTTTATAAGAGGAAGCGGGGGCCCGATGGAAAGGTTGAAACCTTCAAGGCCCGACTGGTAGCAAAAGGATATACTCAGAATCAGCTATTGATTATGAGAAAACCTTTTCTCCTGTCGCCATGCTTAAGTCAATCAGGATTTTATTAGCTATTATCGCAGACCATGATTAGGATATTTGGTAGATGGATGTGAAATCGGCTTTTCTGAATGGAAATCTTGAGGAAGATATCCATATGGAACAACTAGGGGGATTCGCATTCGCCACAGATCCTAATCTGGTATGTAAGCTTAAAAGGTCTATTTATGGACTTAAACAAGCTTCCCGTAGTTGGAATCTTCATTTTGACGATGTGATCATATTATCTAGTTTCATTAAAGACGAAGAGGAATCATGTGTTTATAAAAGGGCTAGTGGGAGCATGATAGTCTTCTTAGTGCTTTATGTTGATGATATACTTATTTTCGGAAACGATATAGGTATGTTATAATCTTTCAAAGCCATCTTAGTAAGAATTTTTTCCATGAAGGATATGGGAGAGGCCTCTTATATAATAGGTATAAAGCTTTATAGAGATAGAGCGAGGAGGCTGATAGTACTCTCTCAGTCCAAGTACATTGATTTGATCTTAGAAAGATACAACTTTGTTGACTGTAAGACATTCAATGTGCCTTTTAAACATGGTATTCATCTGTCTAATAAAATGTGTCCTAAGACAGATGATGGGAGGGCTAAGATGCTTAGACAGCCTTATGCTTCCGTGGTTGGTAGCATAATGTATGTCATGTTATGTACTAGACCAGATATCAGCATGGCTATAAATGTTACAAGCCGTTATTAGTCTGATCCGGGTCAGGACCATTGGATGGCTATGAAACATATTCTCAAATATCTTAAGGGTACAAATGATAAGTTTCTCATTTATGGAGAAAATGACTTACAGTTGAGAGGTTACACGGATTCAGATTTTCAATCTGATCTAGATGATAGAAAGTCTACATATGGGTTTGTGTTTTCTCTCAACCGCAGTGCCATTAAAGTTTGTAAAGTACGAACTGAAGAAAATATAGCGGACCCATTGACTAAAGCCTTAACTCCCAAGTTGTTTCAAAAACACGTGGAGTCCATAGGTATTAGATACCATCGTGAATGGCACTAGATCAAGTGAGAGTGTTGGAAATGGTGATCAAGCATCATTCACTTTTTGTATGAATATTTGATATTTATGCAATATAATATTTATTTTATCATGATTATTTATTTTTTATATGGTAAAACTCTTACTTTATTTTATATATTGTAAATCTAAGAGTTAGATTACTCTAAGAGTTAGAGATTTCGAGTTTCACTCGGAATCTTATATGAAATAAGTAAAGACCCGAGAGTTACAACATATGATGATATAGTTGCAAGAGTTGCAAATGGTGTTGAGAAATATCACGTATTCTCTCGAATATAAATTATTCCTGGTCTAGATATAGTGACATGGGTCGATCATTATATTGGTAAGACTAGTGCATTGTCTATATATGTAATGGACATATGGTTTGTCTCAACAGACTGTGAGCTTAGTGGAAGTTCGTATAGAAATTCAGATATTCATTAGTTGAATGAGTATTGAACAAACTCATAAAATATGACTAATAGATATTCCATAAAACTGTCAATAGTTGTCTTTTCGAGTTGAGTAGTTATTGTGGTCCTTTGACTTGAGACACCACGGTGGTCTTATGATTGATCATCTATGCTTGATACCATGCATGTCAGATACATTCCATGGTCTGACCACTCGATGTCTGTTAGGTATAGACCGATGCTCACGAAGGTCGGTGTGTGTTAATATGAGGATTCGTCAGTCCATATGGTTGGATTATGTTTCCAGATATTTTTCAGAGTATATTCCGGAAATCTTTTGGCCAAAAGTACGTCGAAGAAATTATTTCTTTGACATTATAAATAATATTGAAAAGAGTTTCTCATATTATTTATTAATGGAATATAGTTTTGAAAAGTTAGTTTATATTGAGTAGATAAGGTTTTGACAGTATAACTATAACCTTACTCAATTGGAAACGGTAATGATGGAAGGATTATACATTAGCGTTTTAACATCGACTTGTATGGTTCGACATGTCGTGTTGTTTAGTCATGATTTGTAGGTGGACAAACCTTCATGAAATATGTATACAAGTATATGAGATATATATGTATATATATAAGTAACAACCGAACGTGAGCCTAGAGAGTTCCATTATATTAAGTTTACTCGTTGAGCACTAGGGCGACCTCTCTTCAAATTTGACAAAATATTTTTGGGTTTTTAGGATTAAATTGTTTAATTCGATAATTCATGAAATGAATTGAATTAATTAATTTTATATCAAGAGTTGATATAAGTTTATTGTATAATAAATTTAAATTTGATTTACATTAAATTAGTAAATATTTTATGAATTAATTTAATTGTTAAATTAATATACAATATTAATTACTTAGCTTATACAAATAAAGATTTTAATTAGTTAAAGTAACTAAGTTAAATTAATTGAATTTGTTTAGTTAAAGTAACTAAATTTATTCATAAAGTTAACTTAGTTTGCTTTATGCTAAAGTTTGTGAGATTAATTTTAACCTACGTTAAGTTGCTTTTTGAAACATGTGATGTGGAGTAAAGATGCCATTAAACCATGTTTTATTAAAAAGTAAAAGAATTATTTTGGTTTTCATTTATTTTAATTTAATAAAAAAAAAAAAAAAAAAAAAAACATTGCTCATTTACTCTACTCCACTGCCGTTGACAAAAAAAAAAAAAAAAAAAAAAAAAAAAACCAAGGAAATGAAAAGCAATTTTCCTTTGACAGCCCTCACTGCTGCGTGAGCTGTTGGAAGCAAATAAGCTTCTGTTTTTGATTTTTTGTTCAGTAAAATCAAGCCAAAATCTCATCAAAAAATCACCCAAATAAATATTCATGGACATGGATTTAATCCTTAAGAGTTGAGGGTTGATTATTGTTCTTGAAGCTTTCATTTTCCTAGGGTTTTAAGAGTTAAAATTTGGGAAAAGTTGGTTGCCACTCTTGAGTGATCAAACCACCTTTTGATCACCAAGATTTGTTATTGGAAGAACTTAATTTAGTGGAATTTGAAGAAAGCTCAAAGCTTGGAAGATTTGGAAAAGCTTGAAGGAAATGATCATTGGCAAAGCTTGTTGGTAAATTTAATTTGTAAATTCATTGTTAGATTTGTTGATGATTATTGTTGAGAAAAATTATTGTGGATTTGTTGGATAAATTGGAAATATGTAAGTGAGGAATTATGAGCATTGAAGTGTATGATAATTGATATATAGTTTATATAGAAATTTTTGTATGCTTGGAGTAATTTTCAAGAGTTGGAAATTATGTAATATGCTTGGAATAATTTTATAAGTGTTGGTAAATTATTTTGTTAGCTTGGATTAATTTTTCCAATAGTTGGAAAATTAATTTATTGCTTGGAATGATTTATCAAGAGTTGATAAATGTTTTAAGTGTGTTGAAAATTTTAATTATGCTTATGGTAATTTTTGATGCATGGAAAATTATTTTTAATGCATTGAAAAATTTTAAGTTGATAAAAAATTTTCTTTGCCACTAATTTAGGCTTAATGCCGAGAATAAAAAAAAATTTTATTCGCTCGGGATTTGATCTCGGGCGGGTTCCGCTGCGCTCGGCATTGCCGTTCCTCACACAACAGCATAATCTGCAGTGAACATAATATATATATTATTTTGATACAATATTTATAAGATATATGTGTAGTTCAAATGGAAAATTTTAAATTAATTTGCACTTAATCTTAGGTTCGAATCCCACCAGCAACAACATTTTGTTTGGGATTCGAACTTGGCACTACTTCAAGACCAAGGAAAAACTTTGTCATTCCAGCCACAAGTCTTTCTCATCGAAATTAATTCATTAAAAATATATATTATAATTATAAAATAATTTACATCGGGTCGGGTCAAACCCGATTTTTCTCTGTCCAAAACCCGTGACTCAAAATTAAAATTTAAAATTTATAAACCCGACCGGGTCGAGTCAGGTCGGCCCGGGTCGGGTCGCGGGTCAAGATCTATTGAACACCCCTAATAAATTGAATCTCTATTTCGTTTTTCTAACTTCTACAACTTTTAAACATTTTAAGAAGCACAATTTTAATCTTTTTTTTTTTATCATACACTCTCTTGATCATCAAAACTCACACACTACATCTTCATATACTTTTATTGAGCTTGGATTTACTTAGGTTAAACACTCACATCTTAATCTTCATTATCTTTTATGTGAGTACCCAAGTGGTGTTATATTTCTTTTTATATCAAACACTCACTACTGCAAAGAAGATAATTTATGACGGTTATAAATGGCTTTTTATGACTGTTTTTGAAGCATCATCTTATGCATGATCATAAAAAATCTCGAGTTTTTTTTTTTTTTTTTTTTATCAAGGTTGTAAAACCTTTATAAAAATTAAATGTTTTATGATGGTTCTTAAAAAAAATGTTATAAAAAGTGTATTTCTGTGACGGTTCTTACAAAAATCCATAATAAAAAGTAGGCTTTTTATGACGGTTCTTAACAAAAATCGTAATTTTTTTCGCTATATTAAAAATTATATATTGTGGGGCCTATCATGGACCCAACCTAGCCAACCACATATGGGCCCACACCATGAACGCAAAGTTTGTAATGAACTCATATCATAGTAAATCAATTTATTTATTTATTGTTCCTGAAAGCTGCATGTGGTTAATTGAAATTGCCTACCACCACTCAAATAATAACACACTTAATTAGTAGTTTTAACCGATTAAACTTAATGTATAATTTTTTCAATCAATGAACTCAACAATTTATTTCCCGAAGGCAAGTATCTAATCAATATGGAAATATAAAATAAACTTGTGATAAATAAAATAGTTAAGGGATAAAAAAATGACACTGTAATTTATAGTGGTTCGGCCAACAATGCCTACGTTCACTCCTCCAAACTGCGCTTAAAACTTTCTACTATGTAAATGTGATTCAACACTTTACACCTATAGTTTTCTGTGGCTCACTCACAAACCAAGAGTTTTGTCCCCAAGTTCACCCCAAACCAACACAAGAGTTTTATACCTAGACTCGCACCAAACTTTTTACAACCACAACAAGAGTTTTGTCCCTAAGTTCACTCTTAAACCTTTGCAGAAATTCACCATTTTGAGTATGCACACTCAATAAGGAAATTCACAGCCACAAGTCAGTACTACAAAACTTATTTTTAATGATGCAGAATTTATGACGATTTTTATAAAAACAGTCATTAAAAATAAAAGATGACAGTTTTTTTATAAAAACTGTCATCTTTTTACTAATAAAAGGTGATGATTTTTTTATAAAAACCGTCTTCTTTTGTTATATTTAAAAAATTATGACAGTTTTATGGAAAAATCGTCATAAATATAAATCGTAAAAAGACGACGGTTATTATAAAAAACCGTCATCATTTTACTAACAAAAGATGATGGTTATGACAGTTTTATGGAAAAATCGTTAGAAATATTAACAGTAAAAGGATGACGGTTCTTATAATAATCGTCATCTTTTGTTGTATTTAAAAAATATGAGGGTTTTATTAAAAATCATCATAAATACTCAAACAAAAGATTACAATTATTATAAAAACCGTTTTCTTTTGTTTTTAATGACTGTTTTTATTAAAACCATCATAAATTTCACATCATTAAAAATATGTTTTGTAGTACTAACTGGTGGTTGTGAATTCCCTTATTGAGTGGACATACTCAAAATGGTGAATTTGTGCAAATGTTCAAGAGTGATCTTAGGGATAAAACTCTTGTTGTACTTGTAAAAGGCTTGGTGTGAGCCTAGGTATAAAACTCTTGTGTAGGTTTGGGGTGAACTTAGGGAAAAAACACTTGGTTTGTGAGTGAGCCACGGAAAACTCTCGGTGTAAAGTGTTGAATCACATTTATATAGTACAAAGTTTTAGGAGCGGCTTAAATGAGTGGACGTAGGCATTGTTAGCCGAACCACTATAAATTACAGTGTCATTTTTTGTATCCTTTAACTATTTTATTTATTACAACTTTATTTTATATTTCCATATTATTTAATTACTTGCCTTTGAGAAATAAAATGTTGAGTTCATTTACTGGGAAAATTATACATAAGCTTAATCAGTAAATAAATTGATTGATTGTGAAATGAGAAATTACAAATTTCGCGGTGCAAATTAATTTGATTGGTATTATATACGACACCTATTAAAAAAATTGAAAGTTTCGGAACTTCATGCATGCATGTCTAACCAAGCCATGTCTTCTTGTGCCAACGTATATCCGCGGCAAGACGACAATAATTTTTATTTTTATTTTTTATTCTGCATCTTATCTCATTGTGTGAGAGGAAAAAATAAAAAATAAAAAATAATTATATTTAATAATTAATACAATTTCACATACATATACATATATACAAATTTAATGACCTTTGGTGGACATTGATTTTTTTTTTATCTATATTTCATTTATTTGACGTTTGGCCTTCTTATGTCTACATTGTAATTTCCCCAATATAATTTGGCAGGTCAGGACATACTTTCTACCCGGCTGAACCAAAGTCATTCCGCCACTAGTTTTGAATACAAATTAAATAATTTTTAAAAAATTAAAGCAAAAAATTCTTTTATTCCATTGATTTTTAAAAACGAATAAACATTAATATGAATTTAATAAATGGTAAAATGGCTAACAATGGTACTTCAAAATCTTTTTTAAGAACCACAAATGGGTTTTTTTTTTTTTTTAATAAAAATTTGAAAACATCGTATTTGTTTCCTTTTTTTTTTTTAAAAAAAAAAAAAAGTTTATTGTGAACAATGTTTTTCCATTTATTAGACACGTAGCAAAATCATTTCTAGAGCATTTTATTTCCCATAATATATATTTCACTTTACTGTTAAATGAATTTCGTTCAGTTTAATTTTCTTGAAATTTGTAAGTACGTGTGCATAGAGAGTTAATGAGAGTACTCAAGGGTAGCTTGGTGGTAGGGCTCAAGATCTGGCCTTCAGGTGTTGAGTTCAAATTCAGAGAGTGCGTTTCTTATAAGAGTCTGAGACAATCGAAAGTTTTACTTATTCCGCTTAAGTCCAGAAAGAGTGATTTGGCGGCGGTGTTTCTAACTGTTGTAAATTCTTTAAATATATATTATGAGTGTACGAGGGTCGTGTCCTTTGAGTTGTGCCTTATGGGAGAGACACAAACATGTAGGGACATGTCCTCTAATTTGAAAGGATGAGACTCTAGACCTCAAAGGGTATAAGGGAATGGGTATAAACCTTATGAAGTTACTCCCCAAATCAAAATGTGGTCTCAAAGGCACCATTTCATGTCTATAAATTAGAGGCCTTGCGATCATTTGTTGGATCCAGAAAATAAGAGAAATCTTTCATGGTCTAGAGTCATTGTGTAAAAGAGAGTTTCTTTCATATTCATTGTTCAAGATCTTGTGAAAGGAGTTCCCATTTTCCAAGAAGTATTCAAGTAATCCTGGGAGAACGTTAGCTATAAAATAATCCGTAGAGCACCGTGGCGGGACTAATAAGTTCTTAAGGACAGAGACAACTAGACTTGGACTTAAGTTTGATTATCATCTTCTACATTTCCAGATTTTTCTAAGTCTTATTGTTATTTTCAATTTTTCATGTTAATGAACAATTGATTCCTTGTTTGTTCTGTTTTTGGAATGATTTAGATAAATTCGCATGTTAAATTTCCTTTGGTGACACCTTTAGAACAACACTAACGAATCAAAAAAAAAAAAGGGAGAGTTAATGAGACTATGAGAGAAAGTGATTTATAAGAAGATGTTGGTGGAAAATGAGTTGGTAGCTTTCGATTAATTGTTGGTGTTGAATTTTGGAAAGAGTTTGAGTTGTTGAATTGATAAATTTTGGAGATGCTATGGTTTGATTTCAACGGAATGTTTAGAATGACTTGTAATATTTTCCATGTGATTCTCTTGCAATACACCCAGTAATACCGTTTTCCACCCAGTAATTTTTTTTCATTTTCACATATTTTTGGCCCGAAGTAATTTTCTAAAATTATTCCAAAACCTAATACACATCCAATATATCAAAATATTATTTTTACTCATAAAAATTATGTATTTTCCAAATCTGATTAAAACATAAAATAATTATATTTTCATGCAAAAATCCAACTTTCATCAAGGTTAATCAAATTAATCCAAACACATGTACGGGCCAAATTTGGGCCCAAAGGTAAAATCAATAATTCAGTTCCGGACCAACCACCAGGCCAGACACTAATTACTAAAAACCCAAAACCCTCTAAGAAGCCTAATTTGTAAAATGATATTGGACCAAGAGATCTCACAAGCCAATACCCAATGAAAGACTTAACCAAAATGACCTATAGACTCATCAGTTACCAAACAAGAAAACGTTTGAACTCATAACTTCTCCCCATTAGATTGGCCGTTTTTGGGCGTCCAACGGATAAAAGAGTGAAAGAGCACACCTCTCAAAGGGTTTATAAAAGGGAAAGGTAATCCACAGTAGTGGGGGGCTGAGCTCTCAAACTTGAGCTCTCAAAGGTTTCTACTCTCTAAACACCGGCCACCGCCCTCACGGCAGTCAACAGAAGTCAAGGTAACTTCCGACCTTGTTATTCTATTATTTACTGCTCGTCTTCACTACTGACTTGTGCGTCAGAGTGCCTACGACACACACCACACCGGTGGGCAGTAGTCCCCGCTCATTCTACCTTTTTTTTGCAGGATCGCTAGTGCCTCAACCTATAAATTCTCGATTGTGGACCTCGGGCAAAAATCATCGTCTACAATTTACGCCCACCGTGGGGCCTTAGCAATTCATATCAAACAAAGATCTTTCAATCTATGATTCCTCAATCACAGCCATTCATGGCTTCTAGCAGTAAGCAGACACCAGATCATGTGTCTACACAGCTGGTCATACTCCAAGAACTATTACGCGCCTTAGAAGAAGAGAATCAAGCAATGCGAAGCTCCAACACAACCCTTCAAAAACAGTTGGAACAAATCTCTTCAACCTCCCAACATCATGAAACTCCAGACCATCCCATCAATCCTACAATCCCAACCAATCTCCCAGGGGCATTCAATAATATGGCAAGCAACAATCCGCCATTAGACAACCATCCACCAAGTCAAGAAAGAATTTAACATATCTCCCCAACCGAGCAAGCGTAACAAGTCGCTTCGACCATGCGCAAAGAAATGTTATAATTCAAATAAGAAATTTTTTCCAGCCTTTCCGGTGTCAGGCTACCAATAAGGAAAAGTCGGGTCGGAACAATTTCTGATACTCCATTTTTAGAGACCATCATTTCCATCGAACTACCAAGGAAGTTAAGTCCTCCAGATATGAAGATGTATGATGGATCAACTGACCCAGACGACCATGTTGTCTATTACAAATACAAGATGATGTCAACGGGTCTGGCCCCTCACCAATGGGAGGCTGGAATGTGCATAGGATTTGGAGAAACATTGGCTGGTCCTGCCCTCACGTGGTTCATCAATCTCCCATACAGATCCATCGGGTCTTACCAACAGCTAGCAGACAAATTTGTGGAGCATTTTGCAAGTTCTTACAAGATTGAGAACACTACCAATGACCTCAATGCCATCCAGCAACAGAGAGGAGAGTCCTTGCGAAGATACGTGCTTCGCTTCAATAAAGAGATGATAACAATCCCAGATCTCCATCAGCCTACTGCAGTGGAAGCATTCAGAAATGGATTACTTTCAGAAAGTGGACTTTACAAAAATCTTACTAAATTTCGATACTACATAATGGATCAAGCCATGGCTCGGGCCCACATTGAGATCAGGTGGGAGGAGGATAAAAGGAACAATAAGAGAGGAAGCTCCACCAACCATGACAATGAAATAATCTTGAATCCTTCTAAGCGACCTAATAAATGATGTGCTAGCAATATATCTCAATAAGGTGTCAATTGATGCAATTAGACCATAAAAAAAGAGCCATAGGCCACCCATTGTCACCTTGGGGATTTTATAGCTTCCTAAACAAGTATTCATTGATTACTTTTAAAAAACAATTACCTTCACAAAAGTACAACTTAGGGAGAAACCCATTTGCTCCAATCGACCACATAAACCATCATCAGACCCAATCAACTAGACAACTAGTACTGATAGGACACACCCCACTTCTTCTAGTAGAGGCATACACCACTTTAGGGAAGATGATAGTCTTAAAGCACAAGTTGAGCTATTAACTAGACAGATAGGAACCTTAATATCCAAATATGGTAAGACTATGCATGCAGTAGCCCAGCTAAAACCTCACGAGGTAAGTTTTGTGTGTAAATGGAGTGACCATTTGGCCCATGAGTGTCTTCTATATGGTGAGATGAGGGAACCATATGAGGAACAGTGCAATACCTTAGGAATGTACAAGAAACCTTACACACCTTATTCCGACACCAATAATCTGTTAGACATTATGACCCATAGCGTCACTGTTTTGTAAATGATATTGTATTATTGTACAAAATCAACTATGTGATAATGAAATTGCCTTTTGCCGTTTTGTAAAATTATTTACTTTGATATATTAATGGCAAAAGTCCATATGATTAGTTCCTTATTGAGATGATATGAGACAGTATCAATATAAAAGGTTTAATCATTAAATATCCCTAGTCGGAGTATTATCGAGATCGGACATCGATAATGCGGAATAGACTAGTATTACACTTGTGCGAGTTGTGATGGCACAACAGCATAGTTCTCATATATTTAAGTATTGGATACTTATGCAAGTGCGATAGGAGGTTGTGTTTTACCGATGCTACGGAAAATAGCTTCGCTCTGGATAGACCCCGCGGAATCCCATTGGTAGTATGTCTGCGTGTCTGTGGGAGGCCGCATCAGGGTAGGTGTATATGGTCTTAACCTAAGACTTGCATCGCTAGTACTTGCGACAATCGGTAAACTTTGGTTTTGGTGGTTCGGGGCTTTAACCGGTTATGTGTACGCCTCTTCTGGGTTTATCGAGAATCGTAGTGTACTGGATGTGATGTCAAGATGGAAGTATCACTTCAGACATATGGAGATGATGATCACACTGGATACAGAACTAGTACTCTATAAAAGGTTGCAACCGTCGGGACAATATGACTAGGTCAGGATTGTCCGATTTAAAGAGACTAGTTGTTTGATGTCCGATATATGTTTCGTACGGGGCAGACACATTTCCAGCCCCAGGCCTAACATGTGATCGTCCGATACTGGATCGATGTACGCGATACTACGATATACTACGCTTGATAAAGATCTAATATTCCAATAAGAATATTTCTGGAGAATTGGGTAGGCATGGCGCTTTGCTAGAAGCCAACCTTGTCTTGTAAATCGGTAAAAACGTAGTACGATGTACGTACGTGTAGGCACTACATTCTTGCATATTTTTTCCTATGACGAGTCTCATTTGGAGGCAATACCTTTTAAGTCACGGAGGTCACGGGAAACGGACATCGGAAGGGGAAATTCAGAATAAACAAGGTTCACTGTTTTCGTTCGTGCTGCGTTCGTTTTTACGTTCGAACGTCAAACCGATTGCGGGCGTTCGTGCCGCGTTCGAGGAAGCGTTCGAACGGTGTCGGTAATTCTGGTTTTGCTGCTAGCCTCTCATCCAGCCCAATTAGCCCCCCAAAGCCCATAAAACACATCCCAATAAATAAATATTAATTAAAGCATTAACTAAATAAGATAATAATTAAATAATTAAATAAAACATATACCAAACATAAAATAAACAATTACCAACTTAAACTAAAATCATGCCTAAATTAAACAAATCACATACTAAATCAAAATATAATCATGCCTAATTAAAATCAATCAACCAATTATATTCCCAATCTAATAAGATTATTCCCAAACTTAAAATATTGTATTCATAATCCAAGCCAATCAAATATTCAACCTTCCTTATCTAGCCAAGATTTGTCCCCCCCTCAATCTTTGACTTCCCTTAACCAAACCAAATCAAATCCCTCTTTAATTAGCCAAATCACTTTCCTTGTCAAGCCCAACCCTTTTGCCTATAAAAAGAACCCTTCACCAACCTTCTCAACCCTAGTCCCTAGTCCCTAGCTAGCTAGCCCTTAACTCATACACAACACACAAGAAAATTACAGGAGGAACACACCCAAGGAAACAATAAGCAAAAGATAAAGAGGAAAAGGCAGCGAAACCACAAGGAAACAATAGCAAAAGACGGAGAACGACGACTCAAAATAGTAAGACAACGAACGAGAACAGTGAACCAGTGAACCGGGAGAGTTGCGGAGCATCCACCCTTTCGACGATCGTGTACCGTACATCCGAGAGATGATTTAAAAGGTTAGACCTGAGGGTACCTTTTCATTAGTTTATATTCGTTTTTTTATTATTATTATTGAATTCTATTCGCATGAGAGTCGTTTATGGAAGCATGTTGTGGCTTGAATGAAATGGAAGAGTGTCGTCTCTTGTGGTATATAGGATGGAAACCCAGACGTAAATTCCGTAGCCGAATCCGAATGGACGGTAGTGCGGTCTGTACATGGGACACAACTCCACGTACCACTTGAGTAAACGGCACCTTCTCTTGTGTGGCGTTGCTTTGGTTTATTTATTTCTTGTCGTTTAAATCCTGTATATTGCTTATTCCCGTATGATATGATCGAGTGCATGGGCTTAGTAAGTGCGATGAAAGGTTCCCTAATTGGAGGGGTTAAAATCCTTCACCACGACGCTTTGCCGCACCGATTGATGTGTGTTCGGTTGAATGCGAGATACGTTCAAATCGAGCATACCTAGTTTGATATGATTGTCTTTATTTTTGTATGCATGATTCAACCGAGCGCATGGGTTTAGTAAGTGCGATGTGAGATCCCCTATGGGGAGGGGCTAAAGCCCTTTACCACGATGTTTTGCCGCGTCGGTTGATGTGTGTTCGGTTGGATGCAAGACACGTTCTAACGGACATACTTAGAATAGTATGATTGTCTTTATGTTTGTATGCATGATGTGATGTGACGCGCATGGGCTTAGTATGTTGGTCTAAAGGTCCTCTCTTTGAGAGATCAAGAGCCCTCAAAAGGCCACATTTACGGCAGTACTTCGCCGCGCCCCTTTATTTTGTTGTTTATATATTGTGTCCCATTTCATGCATCAGGTCTGTTCCCGTTCGAACGCGTTTACGAACGCAACTCGAACGCGCATGTATTTTTGCCTTATCATGCATCAGGTCTCATTTCCGTTCGAACGCGTTTGCAAACGCCATACGAACGTGAGCATTCTGTTTCATTTCCGTTCGAACGCGCTATCAAACGCTATACGAATGCGAGCATTTTGTTTCATTTCCATTCGAACGCGTTTACGAACGCTACTCGAACGTGAGCATTCTGTTTCATCTTCGTTCGAACGCGTTTACGAACGCTACACGAACGCGCACACACTGAACTGAGTCTGTCTTATCGTATTCATGCATAATTGCCTCTTGGTTGATCTTTCTTGTGTTATATAGCCAACCGTATTATTTGTATCCCTGCATTTATCCATTCTATGTGTTCTCGGGATTGTATTCAAGCATGATTAGGCTGTTAGCATGTTATTTGGTTAATAGGTTCATGAGATAGTACTCAAGCATGATTATGTTGTTCTTAGTTTTCCATATCATAGGATTGAAATATGTTCATGAGATTGTCATGTGATGTTGCATGTTGTGATGAACTTGTTGATGTATGCATATGAATTTAGAAGCATGATATTTTTGGAAATAAATGTTATTTAAGCCTGGTTAAATTATTACATAAATCCTTTTATTACAAGTGACATAAGTAAGGGACCATTCCGAACCCAACGGTTTGAGGTCTTCCCTTGCGAGGGGTGAGTGCGGCCTTAAATCTCATTTTCCCGGTTCACACCGGGTGGCGACTCCATTACTCTCTGGTTTAGTCCCCCATGGCTACTCCGTACTCCCAACTAGGCCGCGAGCCTAGGAACAGCATGCGTCGCCCCCAGATTTCCTGTGTTCCCACAGTACGTGTTCGGATTATCCGACGACCGTATTTACTGCCAACATATCCGGAGATCTCTTGGGTCGCTTCCTGAAGATTCACCTATGATGTTTGATTCAAACTTTATTAATCTTGGATTAATTACGGAGAAACTTTATCTTGGATAAAATGCCTAATTAGGAGGGAGAACGATTAATTTGGAATTAATCGATAAAATAATATATTCGATATATTAAACGAAATTAGATTTTGACGCGGAATTAAAATCGGATTTTAATTCGGGCAAACGAATTAATTTAGAATTAATTCGTTAGCGATGTGAATAGTAATTTCGCTAGGCGTAATTATTTAATTCACGTCGCGACGGAAATTCGTTAATTCGGAATTAGCGAAACCGAGCCCGAAAGTGTTTGCGGACACATTCATATTTTGAAACGAGTGGGACCCGCAAATCACATCGCGAAGTCTCATCACTTGACACGACTAGTTGATGGATGTATCTAGTCACCTTTATGGGATGATACATTGTCACTATTCTCAATGTAAGTTGGTGAGGCCATTTAATGGCTTTTGGGAGGGAAAACCTTTTCACGGTTTTTGAAGGGTTTTTTACCAAATATTTTGGTAATTGTTATTCTTATCATCATTTCACGTTTTTTGAAACAATAAAAGGTGAAAAAGAAAACCAAAAGCCTCTCTCCCTCTTCTTCTTCTTGCTCACGCCGTGAGCTTCCACAAGGCAGAAAAATTGTTTTTCATTTCTCCATTTTTGCTAGCACAATGAGGGATCAAAGGAGGTGATAGGGAAACAACCTTGGAGCTTGGAATACTAGAAGACTTGAAGCTTCTCTCCCTCTTGCTCTTGGCCGAAAGTTCCACCTTGAAGACTCAAGGATTCTCTTCATCAATTTTCGTCACAAGCTTTGTAAGTATGATTCCGCCATGCTTCAAGCTTTGCATGTATAAATTTGTGTGTTTCATTGGCTTATACTTTCTTTGGGACTAATAATAGAAACCTACAATGGTATCATGGAGCCATGTTTAAGCATGAAATACATTAGGGTTAATTTGGGGAAAATTGATTGAAGCATGTTCTTGTGAAATTTGATGATAAAGTATGCTTATATGTATGTTATATGATATTATACATGATCAATTTTGAGAAAAATGCATTGGATGATTTTTCCCCAAAATGGTTGCTTTGGCCAAATATGGAGGTCCTTCACTTAAGTATGATTATATGTATGAAATATGATGTTATACATGATCAATTTTGAGAAAAATGCATTGGATGATTTTTTTCCCCAAAATTGTTGCTTTGACCGAAAATGGAGGTCCTTGCACTGGATTGTAATTTTCTGTTTACAAGTTCATTAGATGACTTAATACGTATATGGGACTTAGATTAGTGATTCAATCGGATTGAAAAACAAATCGAACCAAAAAAATCCCTCTTGGCCGAATGCAATATGACATGTTAAAGGACTTGATTTTTGTTCAAATAAATGTTGGACATGTGTTTTGAACAAGTGATGATTAATAAATTAAATTGGTGTTTTGGAAATATTTGGTTTAATGAATTAATCATGGATTTACACTTTAATTAATTGAATTTTAAAATTTGGAATATTAAAATTTAATTAATGGGCTTTATTGTTTAATTGGGCCTTATGGGCTTGAAATTGATTTTATGGCATTTAAGGGTGATTCCTTATTTGGGCTTGGTAATTGGGTTTGACCCACATTGACCAAAGCCCAAGCCTTAATAAATCAATTGAAAGCCCATCGGACTTTAATTAAACAAACATTGGATGTTAGTTGGGCTTGGAGACCCAATTAGATTAGATTTAGAATCTAAGTCTTTAAAAGCACATTAAAAATGTAAACATTTAATTTGGAATTAAATAAATTGAATTAGTATTGAATACGACTTAAATTGGATTTAACGAGTAGTTCGATATAATTCATGAATTCGTACCTTATTTACTTATTCTCAAACGAGTTGGACTCGCGCAAAATCAAACCGTTGTTTGAACATTGGATGATCACTTAAACAAAGACTAATTAATTGGATTTGATTGGTTGTATAGCATGTCTTGATTGAATATATATGTATGTGATGAATGAATAGTGTATATCAGATGGATATTAGAAGGGAAAGGGTAATTTTAGAAATTATTGTAAATTTAGAATTTATAAATTGGACCTGCGTGTCCAGCCTTATCTCTTTTATCTCTTTGCATTCTCTTCTCACCTAATTCCCCTCAATGTATATAAGGTTTCTCTTATTGTATTATGTAATTGGGTAGAAGTAGAATATTGCTAGCGGTGAGATGAAAGGGAGTGATTTGTTCTAGGAACAAGTTATTTTATATATCCATCCGTATATCACTATTAATTTACTTTACGCACTTTATGATGTTTTAGAAGCATGCTTAAGGGTGTATGATGATGAGACCTAACAAAGATAATAAATTGGTTGCCAATTACGCAAAAATCCCTCAATTTATATTAAGCGATTATCCTTCCATTGAATGATTCTTGTTCAATATCCAAAATTGGCATTGGTTTGTTGGCCAAAGTCAAAACCTTTGTCAATTGAGGATGTACTTGAATCATAAGAGTTTTGTTCCACATCGGTGTCTTGTCCAAGTTGTGATTGTTGGCCAAAGTCAAGATCACTTCTTGTCCAACGACATTGATTACGAAACTTTCCTTGTCAATGGGTCCCGCTTAACTGGAATCATTAGGTTTGTTGTGCCAAAGCCAAGGCCTAGATGATTCGGAGGATATGGTTAGGAAAATGTATTAGATACATTGGCATAAGTAATGTACATATGTTTTGGATTTGGATGTCCACCTAACCGGATCTAGGAATTGGATGAGATCCAATTGATCTTTGAGATCTACCTAGTTAAATAACATACAATTTGTTGGCCAAAGTCAAGGTTGTGTGTTATTTAACGGGATCCTAGCCCACTAGGAAATAGGATTTCCCGAGTTCTCAACAGAGGGTTAGAGACTTGATGAAAATAGTGGGAGGCTAGTATTGAATTTGCAATTTCATTCAGATACTTAGCCTTACGCGTCTTTGAAAATTATTTCGTCTATTTATTAAAATTAGTTGGACTAATACATTGTTATTTTTTTATGACAGTTTGACTGTACCCATTTTATCGTTAACTAGATAGTTGGACTATCGTAGTTGAGATGGCAAGCAAAGGAAATGTCCGAGACATCATCATGGGTGACAATGTCTTTAAGGGCACAAACTTCGCTGATTGGGAAATGAACCTAAGGATAGTCCTTGGGGCTGAGAGGATGCTGTACACTATACAGATACCTCTCCCGCATAAGCCCACTGACCCACTTGAGCTGGAGTTATGGAAAACTCACAGCGATGATTGTGACACTGCTCAGGCATTATGTTAGCTTCGATGACTCAGCACTTTCGTCGCCAGAATAAGGACTTGGATCCTTATAACATGATGGCTAGACTGAGAGATCTCCACCGCACCAACAAAGGAGGATGGAGAGGTACGAGTTGGTGAAGAAACTCTTCCGCGCCCGAATGACTGAAGGCGCATCAGTTGAGGCCCACGGGGCTCAAATGATCACCGATATTGATGAGTTGGCCAATATGGGAATAGTCTTGGAGACTGAGCTGACAGTAGATTTGATCTTACAGTCACTTCCTGATTCTTGGAAACAAATCATAATCAACTATAAGTTGATGGACACGGATGACTCTCTTGGAGAGCTGTTATCCATCTTGAAGGAGTCTGAAAAAGAACTCCAAAAGGGGGGCAAGCGCGAGGCGCACTATGCATCGACCTCTCACAGGCCAAGGGCTGGGCCCAAAGCTACTGGAGGGGTGAGGAAGAAGAAACATAAGAAAAAGGGTAAAGGCAAGTTGACAAAAGCTTCTGGGAAGCCAAGGGACAAGTCTCAAGATGTCTGCCTCAACTGCGGCAAGAAGGGTCACTGGAAACGTGACTGCCGAATGGGCAAGGGACACAGGGAGGATATCAAGGCAGGCAAGGCACTAGCCTCTGGTATGTTTGTTATTGAGATAAATATGACTACTTCTAGTTTTAAAAATTGGATTTTTGATTCTGGTTGTGCTGCTCATATATGTACTGATTTGCAGGATCTGCAGAATAGCAGGATGCTGGCTTCAGGGGAGGGAGATTGATCTACGAGTCGGAAACGGAACTCCAGTTGCTGTTTTGGTTGTAGGGACTTTTGTTTTGGAATTGCCCTCGGGGCATGTGCTTAAACTTTTGAACTGTTATTATATACCTAGTTTGACTAGGAATATCATATCTGTATCTTTGTTAACCCAGCATGGATACACTTTTGTATTTAGAAACACTGGGTGTTATTTATATAAAAATGATGCAGAAATTTGCACTGCTGTTGCAAATAATGGCCTTTTATTTTGAATATAAATGAATCTCCTAAACATAAAATAACAAACAAAAGGCTCAAAAGGAGTAATCTAAAAGATGAAGCTTACATGTGGCATTGTCGTCTAGGACACATTAACAAGACTCGCATATCCACACTTTCGAAGAGTGGGTACTTGGACGGATTTGATCTTAATTCATATGATGTCTGCGAATCTTGTCTTTTAGGCAAAATGCCTAAATCACCTTTTAGTGGTAAAGGTGAACGTGCCACAGAACTGTTAGCCCTCGTTCATAGCGACGTATGTGGGCCCATGTCTAGCCAGGCTAGAGGTGGATATCATTACTTCGTAACCTTTACGGATGATGCATCTCGTTATGGTTATGTGTATCTAATGAGACACAAGTCGGAAACTTTTGAGAAATTCAAAGAGTTTCGACACGAAGTAGAAAAACAAACAGGCAAGAGTATTAAGACATTGCGGTCGGACCGTGGTGGCGAATACTTAAGTTATGAGTTTCAAGATTACTTGAAAGAATATGGTATTCTTTCACAGTGGACTCCTCCTGGAACACCGCAATTAAACGGGCGGTGTGTCTGAACGGAGAAATCGTACCTTGTTAGACATGGTAAGGTCGATGATGAGTCGCACTGAGCTACCTATATCCTTCTGGGGATACGCATTAAACAGTGCAGTACTTATTTTGAATAAGATTCCGTCAAAGTCTGTTGAACAGACTCCATATGAGATATGGACAGGGAGGAAACCAGGTTTCTCTTTCCCGAAGATTGGGGATGCTGGGCATATGTTAAACGTTTGGAAGGTACCAAACTAGAACCCAAATCAGATAAATGCCTTTTCGTGGGATATCCTAAGGAAACCAAAGGATATTACTTCTATCACCCACAAGAAACAAAGTAGTATTTGTTGCTCTACATGCATTTTTCCTTGAGAAGGAATTCCTAGATGCAGTGGTAAGTGGGAGGAAAGTGGAGCTCGATGAAAATCGTAGTGACTGTTCCTGGCAATGAATCAACGACGGAACATAAACAGACCATCCAGGATGAGTCTGTACCACAATCTTCATATACACAAGGACCGCGTAGGTCGGAGAGAGTCAGTCACGGTACCTGAGAGGTATGGGTTTCTGATCTCGCCTCATGTAGATATTAATCTTATTGAGGATAATGAACCGACTACGTATGAGGAAGCAATACAGAATATTGATTCCGCTTTATGGCAAGAAGCCATGAAGTCTGAGATGGATTCCATGTACGCCAACCAAGTTTGGACACTGGTTGATGCACCAGAAGGCGTAATGCCTATTGGATGCAGATGGATCTTCAAGAAGAAGACCGACATGGATGGCAACGTACAAACGTACAAAGCTAGGCTTGTAGCAAAGGGGTATCGTCAACAATATGGTATTGATTATGACGAAACTTTCTCACCCGTTGCCATGATTAAATCCATTCGGATAATGCTTGCAATAGCTGCATATTTCGATTACGAGATATGGCAGATGGACGTTAAAACCGCTTTCCTTAACGGAAACCTTTTAGAGGATGTTTATATGCAACAGCCTGACGGTTTTATCGTACCTAGACTTGCAAACAAGGTTTGTAAGTTAAATCGATCCATTTATGGATTGAAGCAAGCATCAAGGTCATAGAATCAGCGTTTTGATGAGATCATAAAAGAATATGATTTCGTACAAAACGCTGATGACCCTTGTGTATACAAGAAGGTTAGTGGGAGAGCACTGACTTTTATTGTCCTTTATGTCGACGACGTATTGCTTATAGGCAATGACATTCCCATGCTAACGTCGGTGAAAGCTTGGCTTTCATTAAAATTCTCCATGAAAGATCTGGGAGAAGCAGCCTTTATTCTAGGAATAAAGATCTACCGGGATAGATCTAGAAAGCTGCTTGGACTCTCCCAGAGTACATATATTGACAAAGTATTGAAGCGATTCAACATGGATCAATCCAAGAAAGGATTGATGCCAATGTCACATGGTATCCTTCTGTCTAAGGACATGTGTCCTAAGACTAAAGAAGAGAGAGATAACATGAGTCGGATACCGTTCGCCTCGGCAGTCGGATCGATCATGTATGCCATGATATGTACGCGACCTGATGTGTCATATGCTTTGAGCATGTGCAGTTGCTTTCAGGCCGATCCAGGTGAAGGTCACTGGATGGCAGTTAAAAATATCCTTAAGTATCTTAGACGAACTAAGGATGCTTTCTTAATTTATGGAGGTGGAGAACTTGAGGTGTCTGGGTACACCGATGCAAGTTTCCAAACCGACAAGGACGACTTCAAGTCGCAATCGGGATACATTTTTTGTTTGAATAACGGAGCAGTGAGCTGGAAATCTTCCAAGCAAGATACTGTTGCCGATTCAACAACAGAAGCGGAGTATATCACTGCGTTGGAAGCAGCAAAAGAGGCAATTTGGATCCAAAAATTCCTAATCGGATTAGGAGTAGTTCCGTTAGCAGCTGAGCCCGTGCCATTGTATTGTGACAATAACGGGGCTATAGCACAAGCTAAGGAACCAAGGTCTCATCAACGATCCAAGCATGTTCTTCGGCGTTACCATCTTATTCGGGAGATTATACATCGTGGCGATGTAAAAGTCGAGAAGGTCGCATCGGATGACAACATTGCAGATCCGCTGACGAAGGCTGTTCTTCAGCATGTATTTGAACGACATATACATAGTTCAGGTATTAGATGCTTGAGTGACTGGCTATAGGCCAAGTGGGAGATTGTTAGACATTATGACCCATAGCGTCACTGTTTTGTAAATGATATTGTATTATTGTACAAAATCAACTATGTGATAATGAAATTGCCTTTTGCCGTTTTGTAAAATTATTTACTTTGATATATTAATGGCAAAAGTCCATATGATTAGTTCCGTATTGAGATGATATGAGACAGTATCAATATAAAAGGTTTAATCATTAAATATCCCTAGTCGGAGTATTATCGAGATCGGACATCGATAATGCGGAATAGACTAGTATTGCACTTGTGCGAGTTGTGATGGCACAACGGCATAGTTCTCATATATTTAAGTATTGGATACTTATGCAAGTGCGATAGTAGGTTGTGTTTTACCGATGGTACGGAAAACAGCTTCGCTCTGGATAGACCCCGCGGAATCCCATTGGTAGTATGTTTGCGTGTCTGTGGGAGGCCGCATCAGGGTAGGTGTATATGGTCTTAACCTAAGACTTGCATCGCTAGTACTTGCGACAATCGGTAAACTTTGGTTTTGGTGGTTCGGGGCTTTAACCGGTTCTGTGTACGCCTCTTCTGGGTTTATCGGGAATCGTAGTGTACTGGATGTGATGTCAAGATGGAAGTATCACTTCAGACATATGGAGATGATGATCACACTGGATACAGAACTAGTACTCTATAAAAGGTTGCAACCGTCGGGACAATATGACTAGGTCAGGATTGTCCGATTTAAAGAGACTAGTTGTTTGATGTCCGATATAGCGTTTACGACGGGGCAGACACATTTCCACCCCCAGGCCTAACATGTGATCGTCCGATACTGGATCGATGTACGCGATACTACGGTATACTACGCTTGATAAAGATCTAATATTCCAATAAGAATATTTCTGGAGAATTGGGTAGGCATGGCGCTTTGCTAGAAGCCAACCTTGTCTTGTAAATCGGTAAAAACGTAGTACGAGGTACGTACGTGTTCGGATTATCCGACGACCGTATTTACTGCCAACATATCCGGAGATCTCTTGGGTCGCTTCCTGAAGATTCACCTATGATGTTTGATTCGAACTTTATTAATCTTGGATTAATTACGGAGAAACGTTATCTTGGATAAAATGCCTAATTAGGAGAGAGAACGATTAATTTGGAATTAATCGATAAAATAATATATTCGATATATTAAACGAAATTAGATTTCGACGCGGAATTACAAATCGGATTTTAATTCGGGCAAACGAATTAATTTAGAATTAATTCGTTAGTGATGTGAATAGTAATTTCGCTAGGCGTAATTATTTAATTCACGTCGCGACGGAAATTCGTTAATTCGGAATTAGCGAAACCGAGCCCGAAAGTGTTTGCGGACACATTCGTATTTTGAAACGAGTGGGACCCGCAAATCACATCGCGAAGTCTCATCACTTGACACGACTAGTTTATGGATGTATCTAGTCACCTTTATGGGATGATACATTGTCACTATTCTCAATGTAAGTTGGTGAGGCCATTTAATGGCTTCTGGGAGGGAAAACCTTTTCACGGTTTTTGAAGGGTTTTTTACCAAATATTTTGGTAATTGTTATTCTTATCATCATTTCACGTTTTTTTGAAACAATAAAAGGTGAAAAAGAAAACCAAAAGCCTCTCTCCCTCTTCTTCTTCTTGCTCACGCCGTGAGCTTCCACAAGGCAGAAAAATTGTTTTTCATTTCTCCATTTTTGCTAGCACAATGAGGGATCAAAGGAGGTGATAGGGAAACAACCTTGGAGCTTGGAATACTAGAAGACTTGAAGCTTCTCTCCCTCTTGCTCTTGGCCGAAAGTTTCCACCTTGAAGACTCAAGGATTCTCTTCATCAATTTTGGTCACAAGCTTTGTAAGTATGATTCCGCCATGCTTCAAGCTTTGCATGTATAAATTTGTGTGTTTCATTGGCTTATACTTTCTTTGGGACTAATAATAGAAACCTACATAATCCTGGTTTGAGTAACCACCCAAATTTAAGTTGAAGATATGAGTCTCAACAACTGAGTCAAATATCACAGCCTAGAAGTTACAGTGCCCCACAGTATCACACACCTACCATTTCTAGAAATTCTTTAGAAGACATTGTGCATGTATTTATAGAGTCCCAGAGCAAAACTAATCAAAGGTTTGAGTCATTGACAGCTCAGGTAGTTGAAGACAATAAGGAGAATGATGAGCGGAAAATATATCACTATTTACCGCCCCTTTTACTTAATATTTTGTATAGTTTCTCGGGTTTTATGAACGTTTTGATGTGTTTTAGTTTATTTTACAGATAAAATAAAATCAGTTCTCAATGGAATCAAACAGGATGAAATATGAAATAAATAAGGCAAAATTTGGACTGGCCATTTGGATTTTAGAGGTTGGAAACTTGAAATGGTGTTCTAACGCTGTACAATTTCAGAAATTTCAACTTTGCGTAATTTTCGTATTTTAGCCATAACGTTCTACTCCAATATCGGATTGAGGTGATTCAAGTTCCAAATTAAAGAAGACTCAAAGATCTAAAACTTTTAAGTTCATAATAATTTCGAAATCTGAAGTTTTCATGACCAAAAGTGATAAAATATCTGTAAGTATGTTATGTGTAATTATTAAAGTCATTTTCAAAAAAAAAATGGCAATTGTCAAACTTCCACCAAACATGCTAGCATGTTTGGTGGAGGATTTGGTGCCATGTTTGGTGGCATATTTAGTGGAGAAATTGGTGGAGAAATTTGAAGAGAAATTGGTGGAGAAATTGGCAGAGGTAAGATTTTACCTATAAATGGCAAATCATTTCATTTGTAAATTTCATACTTTCCTTGGTTTCTTAATAAGGAATTAAGAATTGTATCTTGTGTGTTTTATTTAGTAGTTTTGTAATGTATTTTTATTTTTATTTTTAGTAATAATTATTTGTTTGTTTTTACTTTCTTTTATGTTTAGTAGTTAATTTCCACTAGGGGAAGGGTGAAACCTTTAATATGATAAGGTAGATTAATCTCACTTAATTTATAATATGGAAATTGTAATTTAATAATATGGATTAAAGTTGATACCGCCTTAATGGATGGTTTTATTTATTTGAGATAATGTGACACCGCCTATATGGTCGGTCTTTAGATGACAGATGATTACCGCCTATATGACTGGTTTATGGATAAATAATAACACAACCTTTATGGCTGGTTTGACTTAATTGGGTAATACTGATAATTTCTATATTATAATAAAGTGAGATTTCTACATTTGAAATATTAAAGGTGGATCCCCTAACCCTAACATTTTATTTTTATTCTAGGGAAGTGATGAAGCACAATATTTAAGAGTTTAATAATTGATTTGATTATTATGGGTAATGCTTTTATTTTTTTATTGAATCTTAAGCTTAATGCTTCTTGTTGCCTGATCATCAATAAGATTGATGTGGTAAACTTAAAATGAACTTGGAAAAGAGATTTTAGGTTTCAGCATTAGATTCAATAGCTCACGATCTCACCTTGGGGTAAAAGTCTCTTAAGTAGATTTCCTTACATGATAGGTATATATCTGCCGGGCGGGGGTAGCCACAATTGGAACTTGAACTTAATGAATTCAGATAACTTGGTTAACATAGGAATATGATTAATTGGGTTATTTTGGGTGTTTGCATCTGACCATCGGATAAGGCTTTTGCATATCTTCGTGTTCCAGGTTAGCAAACTAATTTATTATATATATATAAAAGAATCAATTCATCATTAAAATAATATTGTGTGGAATCATAACCCAAGATGTTTGTGTATTTTGTTTATTTTCCTTAGTATTTTCTTTTGTGTTTTTATTTATTTATTTATAACCAACCAATCAAGCAATCATTCTTTTCTCCTTTTAATTAGATACCTGTAAATAAATAGAATCAATAATTAATAACAACAATAAAAATTAAGTCATCGTGAGATCGATATTTTTATACTACTTGAGTGATACGTGCGTTTGCGTTATGTGTGTGATTTCATCGATCAGAGATTAAGAGTCAAGTCTCCAAATTGACTAATGTTCTGAGTGTGCAAGAACAAGGAAAATTCCCATCACACAGGCTCAACCAAATCCAGAAGGGCAACACATGGCACAAACTGATCATGAAATAGATAATGTAAAAGTGTTAATGTCATATTCACTAGGAGTGGTAAGGAGGTAGGCTTGCAGGACACTTCCAACACTGTAGAAGCCGGTAAGGATAGTAATGAAAATACCATTCAGGTAGATCAAGAGACGCATTTACCAGTTAGAGTATCCTTTCCTCAAGCACTTAGGCCTATAGCGAGAGCTACAGAAACAAATGGTGAGATCCTAGAACATCTTAAGCAAGTAAAGATTAATCTTCTGCTGTTACATGTGATAAAATAAGTTCCCACTTATGAGAAGGTTTTAAAGGATCTATGCACCATAAAGAGAAAACACCATGTAAAGAAGACTGTATTCTTGGCAGAGCAGGCTAGTGCAGTAATTGAATAGAGGACTCCACCAAAATATAAAGATCCAGGGTGTCATACCATTACTTGTCACATTGGCACACATGAATTTGGTCAAGCTTTATTAGATTTAGGTGCTAGTGTTAATCTTATGTCATATTCTATTTATACGCAGTTAGGGCCTTGAGAGATTAAACGTACATCTACAGTTTTACAATTGTTGACTGATCTATCAGAGCACCACGAAGAGTAGTTGGGATGTTTTAATTCAAATTGATAAATTCTATTACCCAGTTGATTTCCTGATCTTAGATAATTAGTCTGTTGTTAACACTGAGTCAAAAATTTCTCTCATCTTAGGTAGACCTTTTCTTGCTACAGCTAATGCATTTATCAATTGCAAGAATGGTCTCATGAAGCTATCATTTGGGAATATGACACTGGAGATAAATATTTTTCATGTTGAAAAGAAACCACAAAGTGATGATGATTGCCAATATATATAAATGTTAGACACAGTCTTACTAGAAACAACTTCTTCACAACATGAATCACACCCTCCCGAACTGAAATTGACCCCAAAGAACCGTAAATAAGGAAAATGAGAGTTAGTGCTCATTTGAAGATGATCACTGGGAAGTTAAAAAATTGATTGAACCAACTTTTACATATGTGTAGCCTACAATCTCAACCACCAGACCTTGATGGATCAATAGATAAACTGCAACAGTTAGACAAAACTTCTTTCTCATGCCTTCACCAGTTCACTATATAGAAGCCACCATGACAACATTAAGTGGTTACGTCTGGCTGAAGACGTTAAACTTAGCGCAAGCGGGGAGGCAACCCTTTCATCTGCATTTATTTTATTTATTTATTTACTTTAGTATTATTTTTATTGTGTGCTAATTGCATGTTTGTTGTTTGCATAAGTATTTATGCAGGTGTTAGCACAACCTACACAGCCACATAACTACAGTCTTACCAGCAAGAGCATGATCAACTCCATGCCTAGTAGTGTTGTTCCTTAATCCTTTTTCTGTATATTATCTTACACTGAGTACAATGCAAGTTTTAAGTGTGGAGCTGTATACATGCGCATGATAATACCTGTTATAAAAAAAATAATTATTTTGTTTGTTTTTAATCCTTGATAGTAAATCATAAGTCCAATGATGATATTGTTTGCTTTAGGGTGAAAACTTAGAAACAATAAGTTCTTTAATGTAATTTTATCTGATACATTGAGTAATTGATCTAGGTTAGGCTTGTAAGCACTTAATTATGGGTTTTTAGCAGTGACAACCTAAGTAGTTGGTAAAGTGACTAGTTGAAAAAATTGCATGTCGATGAATGACCGTTTGCTTAGATGTCTATCCTGATTTGCTAGTGTTATGATGTGTGTTATGGTTTAAAAAAAAAAAGAAACTCTCCAAAGAAAGAAATTAAACCCCCTATAATTAATAAGCATGAAGCTACCCATGGGTGAATGTTAGGACCACCATGAGGAGAAATACTACCTTAAAGGGTAAGTTTGTTGAAAAAAAAAAGAAAAAGAAAAAGAGAAAAATTCAAAAAAAGAAAGAAAGAGACAAGAAAAGAAAAAAAATCATACCATGTTGAGCACAAAAAGGTAATTAGAGAGCAAAATTGAGATATCTAGGTTGGTTTGACCCATCGAATCTCAATTTTTAAACGAAATCATTAAGTTAGCTTACCTAGGAATTAAGCTTTGAATGAACCTTTACACACATACACTGAGAGTCTGGCTTAGATGATTTATTCAAGAACTTGGATAATCGTGATCCCTACGAAAGTGGCTTAGATAGTTTTTATTTATTTATTTAGTTTAGTTCATATTTTCTTTTGCGCTTGAATTACTAGAGACTGGTAATAAGCTGGTTGGGGGTTCTAATAAATGCATGAAAGTGTATTTTGAAAATCACTAACTCGGCTTAATTACATGTATGTAATCTTAATTAGAGTTTATTTTGTGCTTTGTTATTATGAAGCATTGGAACATGAAGAATAGAGAAAATACACATGTTTCAGGACCAAACGGACGCATCAGAAGCACGCGAGAGCATCGGAAACAGGACGCACAGAAACATCAAAGAATTCACTAGCACCGCGGCACCTGCACACCTCCATATAAATATCCCACAGCTTTGGCACTGCGGCGCCCCGACAGACCCCAAAAACCTGATTTTGACGTGTTTTATGTGTATATAGACTCCGAGACTTCTCTATATAAACCCAACTTCGTCCAAAACCCTGAGAAGAGGAGAAAAATATAGAGAAACACAAGAGAGAACATACATCAAAGAGCCACAAACACAATTTCGAGAGAGAAGGATGAAAAACTTCAAGCCGACATGACATCTCTCCGATCTATCTAGGTTGTATCTCTCTTCTGCATGAAGAACTAATCTCCTAGGCAAATCTAAGGATGAACTCTTGTATTTAAGTTTTTATATTCATTTTGTAGATTCCTAAAGTACTTAAACGTTTAATATAATTGATGTTTATATTCTTTATTATCTTTCGATTTATGAATCCAGAAACTGTGTTTATTCAACTTGCATATAGATTCAATCATGCTTTTTCTATGTACGATTGGGGAACCCAGTTGTGACTGGTAAGGTTATTTTTATGAGTTGGTCTTCTGCTGTAGTATTTCCTGAAGGTATATTGTCGTTAGATAGGTCGTAATGATAACTTTGTGTGCTGCTAATATAGAGAAAGTAAATCATCGATTACCTTAGAATTTATTAGGTGTAGAATTGAATATCTTCCGATTGTTGGTTTGGGATATGAAACCTTCAATTGTGTAATAAAAAGGAATCAATAACTGAATATAGTGAGTTGATACAAGAGGAAATCCTGACGCTTTGCTGTTTAGCTCTACTAATATTCTTCAATATATTTTCCATAGTTTTTATCTTATATTATCAATTCAATTTTTCTTTTCATTAAGTTACTGCTAATGTTTTATTTAAGTAAATCAGTTCTTTGTAACCATCTCTCTGAGGAACTACAGTACTACTTTGGAGTAATTTGATGGTAGTGCTGTTGCTTCCACCCATTTAGAAACGTAGTCGATCGCAACTAGAATGTAGAGGTTTCCATGTGATGGAACAAATGGCCCCATAAAGTCGATCCCCCAAACATCAAATAATTCGACCTCTAGGATGCTTTGGAGTGTTCCTTCATTTCTTTTGGAGATATTTCCCATCCTTTGGCACCTGTCACATTGAGGAACAAACATGTGAGCATCCTGAAACAGTGTGGCTCAAAATAAACATGATTGCAGCACTTTGGCTGTGGTCTTATGTCCGCTAAAGTGGCCACCATATACAGATGAGTGGCAGTGCTAGAGGACACTATCAACCTCCTCTTGGCATACACAATGCAACAATAACTGGTTGGCATATATTTTGAATAAATATGGTTCGTCCCAAATTAAATTCTTTTCTTACAGAAGAATTTCTTCCTTCGCTAATATGTATAACATCCCCAATCCGGAGATGTTACCGATGGGGAATTGGCCGTCCTATCCCCGTGAGCCTCTGATTTTCTAACAACTGCTAATCTCATTTTATATTTAAACTCAAGCATGAGACCAATGCCCAACTCATCAACATAAATGCATAACACTTCTCATACCAAGTTCTCAATTTTACTATACATTACAACTCTAACATGGAACACTTATAATTCATTACATATATAATCATTACTATATAACATATATGATACATGACCTTTCCTGACTCTGACTGAACTGAACTATGTCTCTTACTTGACCTGGTGGACAACCTCCCTAGTGACTGCAATCAGTATCCATCATTCCAAGCTCGTACTATGGGTAAACATGCAAAACAAAACACTGGGAATGGGGGGTAGATCATTTGAATGATCTAAGTGAGTGGACAATAAAATGAAAACTGATTCTTTCTGAAAATTCATGGTTCTGAAAATCGAAATACTCCAAGAGAATATCATTTTCTAAAATCTCTTTCTTATCTAAAAACTCAATTATTTTAAAAGTTTTTCTGAAAAACTCCTTTATAAAACTCATCTTTTCTGAGAAATCTGTTTCTAGAAATCCAGTTCTGAACATCTGTTTTGAAAAAATGTATATTTGAAAACTCTGTATCTGTATATATGACGCATGAGGGCAATACGTATCGTCGTCCCCCCATACGCATAATCTAGCACTTATGGGCGTTCTCCCGTACATAAATATATCGTGGTCTTGGGGTGTTACGTCTCGCTGTCCCCCAAGCCGCAAATCTGGAATCGGGGTGCGGATCTATGCTACCCTCCAAACTCAAAATCTGAGATCTAGGGCATCAATCATCCCTAGTCCTGAGCTGCATGTGCACACGATATCTGGATCCTTCAATTCCATATCTGAGTCAAGTTATATACTAAGGTGGGTTTTCTCATATGCCTCGAAAAATAAAATCATGTTTCTATAGTCATCACTTTTCTAAATCATTTCTCAAAACATTCTGTATTAAAACATATCTGGAGTAAATTGGCTAATGCCCTAAATGCAGAAATGTAAGTCTGATATTAAAAATAATATAAAGAAAATCAACTTAAGGAAAAAATGTCTACTCACAGATTTGGAGTCCCGCTAACGTTATTTCACTTCACCGAAGGAGTTTGTGGTTCCCGCGATGACCTTTAATGCTAACTAAATTAGAATACGAATCGTGGAATATATTTCAAAACTCTCATCGCTATATGATATTCTAAGTTTGTGATGTGATAAATTACGTGTATATGAGATGATACAAAATCTTTCGGGTGGTCTCTAATATCCTGAGTTGAAATTAAATCGACAAAAAAATTAATCTTGGAAAATGATCATGCGTCGCGACGCCAATTATTACGCGTCTTGACGCTCACACGGGTAGGGTTGAGGCAAAAAGCTTTCCTGCATCACGTAGCAACGCCAAGCTTTGCGCGTCATGACGCTCGCTCGAGCAGGCTGAGACAGAAAGCTTCCTCTGTTTCACATCGCGACGCTAGTCCTTGGGCGTCGCGATGCTCACAATACAGAATTGAATTAGGGCAATTTTTCCAGAATGCTTCGCGACACTAGGTATGTGGTGTCACGACGCTAGGCCAATTTTAGGGCCTAATATCAACTCTTCCATGTCTAGTTTGCTCCAAATACACTTCCCACACTTCCACATTACCATTTTGGCACAAACAACTCTTTAAACTTCAACATTCACACTTCGAATCCCAAAGTACCATTACCTTAACACCTTTTATCTCATAAATCTTAACTTAAACTCATTACCTAAAATTTCTTAATTCATGAACATCCGTCAATAAAATCAATTTCTTAGTTTGTTATCCACCTCAATGTAATTACTAGCATGTCAACAAAACTACCACAATATTATTTTATCAAAATTCAATAACTTAAAATTTAGATCAAGATTCTTTACCTCATCTTACTTGATCTCCTTCAACCTCCAAGCCTTGTAAGTTGTTATCTTCATTCTTGGCTTGTTGTGAGGTGTTTGTAATGACTCTTCCACTCTTTTTTTTCTTCTTTCTTCCTTCATATTCTTCTTTTTCCCCTTATTTCCCCTCCCCTCCCCCTCTCCCACATTTCTTCTCTTCTTTCTTTTTTTGAGATGTGTGAATAGTATCCCATACTTATAGTTGGACTTATTTGATTGATTTGTATAATTATTTAATGAAAAAAATTAGAAAAATTGAAAGATTTGAGAATTCTCTATATCCATCTTCAGACAATATTCTTCCAGATTTTTTTATCTGTATTTTTGACTTATATATGGTTCTAATTTAGAAAAATATACAACGTAGAAGTTGTAGGTCTGGAGTTTGCTTTTCGTTGATATAAAATTCATAAAAATTAGAGTTCGTATGAGAAAGTTATGGCCCAAATTCCATGGGTTGTCCGGAGTGGAACATCTTATAATTTCGTATCGAAATTTCGAGGAATTTACGGATTATCCCCAAAGTCATTTCATGAGTGTACATGTGTTCAAACATAATTTATATTATGTAACACTCGTCCCATAATGTAACAGTAGTCGAGGTTACCGCTCGTTATAAATTCTTCCCTATAAATAAGATTTGTCCTCGAATCGCTTCTGGGGTTTAACTCACAGATTCGTCTTGGTTTAGGTATATATATACCTCTGCTATTCCTATCTTCCTATCTTCCTAACTTCCTTTCTGCTCTTAATGAATAATTCCTTTAATTTCTAACTGAGAGATAATTCGTTCTTTCCATTCCATGAACTTATGCTTATTACTTTACACTTACCGTCATACTACAACCATCTTTATGCATCAAGGAAATTTTTATTTCTAAACCCATATATTCAACCTTCTCTATTTCAACTATTCACATAAGTAATAAGTTCCAAAATTGTACTATATTTGTGGCCTGCTTTCACACTCATCTTAGTTCCATTCTGATCTGAAATCTCTTATATCTCTTACCATGACAACAATAACTTCTAAATATCCTTAGAGACTTATGTTAATCTTCATGTTTAAAGTATCATTATCGTACTTGTACTATAACTAATAACCTTCGCTTTCCCTTTACTTGTGTATCCCTCAGGTTCTTCGGCTACTCTTTATAATATAACCACTTTAATGACCTTATAAGATATATCTTACTAGATATTTTCTTAGCTCCACATACTAGATCATATCTAGCATTCATTATCATATCTTAATTGACTATTTGATCTTTTCTCTTTTCTCATTACTAAGTCCCCGCTGCTTATGAGCTTCTTCCTTCGAGTTCAAACATATTCGACTATCTATGGGTTTAGGACTTGATACTCATAGCTAACTTCTTCATGTACTCTTGTTGCCAATCGATGGATCCTATACATAGTACATTAATTCAAGGTAGTTTCTCTGGCAATCCTTCTCGATTGGCTAAGAGCTTGGGACAAGGTATCTATGTTAAGCCTGACTGTATGCACCTTTATGCTTAAACTGTGTTATTTATTATTAACGTTGGCACTAGTGATTCTGTCTTGGTTTACGTTCGCACTCTTTTACACCCTTAATTTCTTTGCTATTACTAGTACGGTTACTGTCTTTTATGCTGACTATTCTTCCCTTGTCTACTAGCATTCTAGAATACTCCACCTTCAATTATTCCTCGAGTCTTATCCCGTCAGGTGTTGTCCCAGTCTCAATAATATCTGTATTTTTAGTTTCCTTGGTCATCTCTAGGTTATACTTGAATAAGCCTCTTTTCAAGTCACCTTATGCATTATCTTTAATGGTGCATTGCAAAGGGAAACATACGGGTCACTTTCCATCATATTTCTCTCGTTATTCGTATAATAGAGTTCCAATCTTATCCCAACTCTGAAAAATCTTACTATTTCGTAGTACCATTGACAATCTATCTTATCATTAATACTTCTGTCGTTGTTTATCTGATATCTCTTCATATTATCGTGCTATCTCAATAGTTCCACATTACCTTTTACTTAATGTCCTTTTTGTTTTCTTTCCAGTTCTTAACTATTTATGGAAGTTATGGCTCCTCTGTATCTGTCTTTTATCTTGAGGGGTATTATCTTTCCAATTTTCTCTTACCCTATCTTATAAGATATTATTGCATTATGGTTTCACTTGTTTCTGGGGATATCATGAGGCAGTCATCGAGGCACATCTTAGCTACTGTGGTATAATGAAGGTTGAGAGGGTGGGGTTTGGTCCCGAAACCTTTTCGGTTGTGTTGACCTCACTAGCTACCTGTGCTGTACTTGCACGTTCTGCTCATCTATAAGCCTGGGACTCCCGTGTTTACGAGAGTCGGCTCCCACACTTAGATACTTTTGCTAGGTACTATCTGAATTGTCTCATGCTTCAACTTCGCTCTTGATCTGTTTTCCGACTATCGATCATACTACCTCTTATTGTGAACCTTCTCTAGAGTCATGCTCTCTAAATACTCCATCATGTTGCCTCTGCACCTCTTCCTACTAGTCTATGTTTTTTAACCGTCTTATGTCGTTACTCTTTCTCAGATATGTGGATATGTGCATCATGCAATTCACATGTTACATACACAATTCCAAAAAGAAAGACAACATTTAAGTCCTGGGAATCTGACTCTAAAAGACCCTATTTGCCATTTATAAGAAAAATGGATGGGAAGCTTATCCTTGACGCATAGACGTTATTCAAGCCGTTACTTCTTGTAAATATTATTATCTCTTTGTATTTATCTAATAATTATGATTTATTTTTTTATTTTCTTTTATTTTCTCTGACAGAATCTAGGCTTTTTGACTTTCACATTATATTTTACTGTTTAGCTAATCATTATCATTTGGCCGGTACTAGTGCTATTACTACTCACCATTTTTCAGGTTCTATAAATTCAACTCATCATTGCACTCTTGAAGGCATCCAGACTTGAGAAAAAAATACATAAAAAAATGGAAGCAACTTCAAGAAGACGAGTTGTAAACATTTGTGTGTTTTGTGGTACTAGTGCTGGTTCTAAACCAAAATTTGTAGCGGCAGAACAAGAATTGGGTCGAGTCATAGCTGAAAGGAATATGCACCTAGTATATGGTGGTGGCAATCTTGAACTAATGGGTACGTTTCAAGGGCTGTACATGAAGAAGGTAGTCAAGTTTTGGGAATCATCCCAAAACCCTTGGCAGAGGCGAATCTGATAAGACCATCAAATGGAGAGGAAATTATCGTGTCAGGTATGTCCGAACGACTTGTGGAAATGATTAACCATTCTGATACTTTTATTGCTTTGCCAGGTGGCATATGGATGATAGAGGAAATTTTTACATTACTATCTTGGGCGAACCTGAACATACACCAGAAACCGATTGGACTGTTTAATGCTATGGATTTTATGATTTTCTTTGTGTGTTTCTTGATGATACCCGGAGAAATGGGTTCGTATCAAAACCTGTAAAAGAAATCATCTTCACTGCCAGAAATGCCAATGATTTAATTGAACAAATTTTAGCCTTTGAACCACAAATTGACCCTATCATTTCCAAGATAAACTGGTATGATAATGATCGTGGTAAGAAGCGTCGGATAAATATGGATCTTAACCTTTCATATTATTTTTAGATGTAGAATTTTAGCTAACCTGGTACTTTTTATAATCTCTTCTTCTATTTTTTAAGACATTGGGGACAATGTCTCATTTAGGTTTGGCGGAGGGGAATAGTTGACTAGTATCTTGTTTTTATTTTTCGATTTTTAGTCTAAAATTTTCAAAAAATTCAAAAAAAAATTTTTTTTTAAAAATTTAAAAATATTTTGTGTTTTTGTGTTTTTAACTTGACTAATCGGGTGAAATTGATGTGAGATAGCTGTGTAAGGAATTTCCACTCCTGAAACGTATCTCAACCTATTTCGTAACAAGTTAATTTTTGTTTATTTCCTTTTGAATTATTTAATTTGTGAATTCTCTATAATACTGACTAAATTAGATCTTCATATGCTCAATTGACAGGTATTATCAACATGCATGGTAACATACGACCATGAGTTGTAAGTGAAAAGTTTGTAATTTTCAATGCTATAGTTTAATTGGAGGAAACATCTAAAAAAACAATGAATAAAAATAACACATCTGAGATCCGAGTAATTATGTCCGTACATGTGTTTTAACACCTAGTACCCTAAAGCCAACTGGCTTGGGAGTCACTGGCCCAAAGCTCGCTACATGGATTGAAGTGGTTGTGTAAAAAAAAAAAGATATCTGAAATCCGAGTAATTAAGTCTGTAAGGGTGTCTTAACACCCAGTGCCCTAAAGCCAACTGGCTTAGGAGTCACTGGCCCAAAGCTCGCTACATGGATTGAAGATGTTGTAAAAAAAAGAAAAAAAAGTGAAATCCGAGTAATTATGTCTGTAATGGTGTCTTAACACTAGTGCCCTAAAGCCAACTGACTTGGGACTCACTGGCCCAAAGCTCGCTACATGGATTGAAGATATCATTAAAAAAAATATATATCCATTGCCAAAAAAAATATGTGAATTCTGATATAACTTTAGGACAAAAATATTACTCTATTTTCAACTACACTTATGAATATTGTGGGCACAATGATTTAATTAATACCTTGTTGATTGTGTATATGAAGAATGGTAAAAATAATCGGAGAATTTATTATTTGGTAACTTAGAAGGAAAGAAAACAACTATTAACTTGGATAAGACGTTTCACTCATTTAGTCACTAACTTGTTTATTCTCTTTTCTCTTGTCTTTTTGATTTTGTGTGCATTAGATTGACGTTTGTGGGCATCGTCATTGTAAGCCCTCACGAGACTACAACTCGTCCACTAGGGACACCTAGGGGTTAAAGGCTTGTTGCATACGCTAAATGCAACTGTGATCCCTTCGAAAGTGGCTTAGTTTAATTTCAATTGTTTATTGCATTTTATTTTTTTGTTTTGCTCTAGGATTAGCAAAATGTTAGGTTTGGGGGTGTGATGAGTGAAAAATATATTACCGCCCCTTTTACTTAATATTTTGTATAGTTTCTCGAGTTTTATGAATGTTTTGATATGTTTTAGTTTATTTTACAGATAAAATAAAATCGAGACTTAATGGAATCAATCAGGAAGAAATGTGGAACCAATAAGGGTAAAAATAGGACTTGATATTTTGATTTTGGAGATTGGAAACTTGAAATGACGTTCTAACGAAGTACGATTTCGGAAATTCCAACTTTGCGCAATTGTCGTATTTTGGCCATAACTTTTTACTCCGATATCGGATTGAGGTGATTCAAGTTCCAGATTAAATGAGACAAAGATCTACAATTTTGAAGTTCATAATAATTTCAAATTCTGAAGTTTCCATGACCGAAATTGATAAAAACATCCGGAAGTGTGTTATGGGTATTTATTAAATTCATTTTCAAAACAAAAAAATAAAAAATAAAATGAAAAATGAAAATTGTCAAACTTCCACCAAACATGCTTGCATATTTGGTGCAGGATTGGTGCCATATTTGGTGCCATTTTTGGTGGAAGCCTTTAGATTTGCCTATAAATACCAAGCTAAATTTTGTAACTTTTTCATGCTTTCTTTGGAGGAATTTCTCCATGAAAACCTAAAGGAAAGTGTCTTGTATATTTATTTAAGTTTTCTTGTATTTTCATTTTATTTAATTAATAAAAATTTATGTATTTTCATTTACAGCATGAGCAGGTAATCGCATTCTTCTGGGGTGAAAATGTGAGAATTTTAATATAATAAATTAGATTAATCTCCCTTTTTTTAATTAAAATTTTGATTAACTAGTTACCGCCTATATGGTCGGTTTAGGTGACAACCTTATTTACTGTCTTTATGGTCGGTTTTACATTCCAGACGTAGTTTCCACCTATATGGTCAGTTTAGGTAATAACCTTGTTACTGCCTATATGGTCGGTTGGACTTAATTGAGACAAATGAAATTTTCGCTTTTATGGTCTGGTTAAATATAATTAATTAATCGGTAAACATTGACAATAAGGGAGATTTCTAATTTTGAAATATTAAAAGTGGATCATCTAACCCCATCATTTTCTTTCATTATTGTAATTTTACTTTTATTTATCTTCAAGTTATTTTTTATGATGTTTTGTTTATTTAAGTGTTTAGTAATCCTAGGTATGTGTTGTAACTAAATACATAACCTGGGGTTGTGATGAATTCCAATATCACCGGTTTATAAGGGGTTATTTTGTGTCTGGGGTAATATAAAGGTTTATTTATTAAGACTTAAGCTTAATGATTCTTGTTAACTGGCCATTACTAAGATTGATTTGGTAAACTTAAAATAAATTTGACGAATGAATTTTAGGTTTCAGCCTTAGACTTAATAGCCTATGATCTCCCTTAAGGATTAGATACCTCTTAATATATTTCCTTCTAGGATAGACATATACCTATCGTGCAGGGGTAGCCACAATTGGAACTTAATCTTAATGAATTCAGGTAACTCGGTTAACATAGACATATGATTAATTGGGTTATACTGGGTGTTTGCATCTGACCATAGACAAAGGCTTTTGCATATCTTCGTGTTCCAGGTTAATAAATCGATATATTGCACAAACATGAGATAACCACTTCATCTTTAAAAGATATTGGAAGGATTCACAACCCTAAATAGTTTAATAATATTGAATTTTCCTTTGATTCACTTTCGTATTGTTTTATTTACTTGTTTTAGTTTAAAATCATCATCCAATCAAACAACCAATCTGCTAGATACTTGTAAACATTTAGCTTCATAAATTAATAGCTTAGGTATTAAGTCCTCGTGGGATCGATACATTTTATACTACTTGAGCGATACGTACGCTTGCGTTACACGTGTGTGATCACGCCGATCAAGTTTTGGCACCGTTGCCGGGGACTTATTTATCTTTCACTATTAATTTTGAGGTTTCATACATTTACTTGTGTCTAATTTTTTTTTACTTATTATTTTTGTTTTCTTTTGTATCATAACTATCATTCTAAGGTCAATTATGTCTTTACCATATATAAAGAAATATTATATAATATAAACTTTTTATTTTATTCATAATAAAATATTTACATAAGTATTTACAGGGAAATACATAAGAAAATTGGCGCTCCGAGCACCAACCTTAGAGACTCCCAAGTGGGGATTTGTAAGCCATGTGGTATGCCCAAAATGCATCCGGAAGTCGTAAAGACCAATCCTTGCGGTTCAGGTTTATCATTTTCTCCAATATTTATTTTATCTCCTTATTTGCTAACTCTGTCTACCTATTTGTTTGTGGGTGATAAGCAGTAGAGATCTTATGCACTATACCATACCTACGCATCAAAGCCTCAAAAGATCGATTATAAAAATATTTCTCTTGATCACTAATAATGACTCGTGGCGTACCAAAATATGACAATACATGTTCCTTTAAGAATTTAACCACAGTGGTGTTGTCATTAGATTGGCACGCCACTGCCTCAACCTATTTAGACATATACTCTCATACAAGATGAATGTAAAGATATCCAAAAGAAAGTGAAAAGGGTCTCATAAAATCTATACCCCAACAATCAATAGAATATTCATCCAAAAGTAAATAGCACTTGATCACCATTTCCAACACTCATATTTGATCTAGTGTCATTTGTGATGGTTTCGAATACTCATTGCCTCCATATGTTTCTTAAACACTTTAGGAGTTAAGGCATTAATCAGTGGGTTTGCTACATTTTCTTCAATATGTATTTTGCTATAGCACAGTTGTTATCACAGTATAATGGAATAAGGCCCACTATATATGAGATAACACCAAGTTTTGAAATGAATTTTCTGATCCGGACAACATAATTTGCAACTTCAAAAGTGGCAATGTAGTCCACCTCGGTGGTAGACCTATTTGGTGCTTTTCTAACAAATAGCTACTCCATTAAGAAGAAACACAAATCCAAATGTATGCTTTCTATCATCTGAATCATATTGGAAATCTGAATCCATGTATCCTCTCACTAGTAAGTCATTTTATCTAAAAAAAAGAAACTTATCCTTAGAACCATTAAGGTATTTTAGGATATGTTTCACAGCCATCCAATGGTCTTGACTTGGATCATATTAGTAACAGCCAGTAACATTTATAGTCATACTGATATCATGTCTAATACATAACATGACATATATTATGCTACCTACAACGGAAGCATAAGGTTTGTTAAACGTCTTAACCAATCATATTCTAACTTAGGAGATAGTTCTTAAAAAGATGAATGTCATGTCTGAAAGACATATTAACTGTCTTATAGTCAACAAAGTTGACCTTTCAAGAACTAAATCTAAGCACTTGAACTGAGAGAGTCCAATTAGCCTATTTGCTTTATCCTTATAAAGCTTTATACCTAGTATAAAATAGGCTTCTCCTAGATCCTTCATGGAGAAATTCTTATTTAGGTATACTTTGCCATACTGTAATATACCTATATCATTTTCGATAATAAATAAGTCATCAACATACAATACTAGGAAGACTATCATGCTCTCACTGACCTTTTTATAAAAACATGATTCCTCTACATTTTTAATGAAACCAAACAAACTAATTATCTCATCAAAATGAATATTCCAACTGCGGGAAGCTTGTTTAAGTCCATAAATTAACATGTTAAGCTTACATACCGGATTATGATCTTGGCCAGATGTAAATCTTTTGGACCGTTCCATAAAGATACCTTCTTCAAGAAATCCATTTAGAAAAGTTGTCATTATATTCATCTACCAAAGCTCATAATCATGGTAAACGGTAATCGCCAATAAAATTCGGATTGACTTAAGCATGACGACTGGAGAAAAGTTTCCTCATAATCTATACCAGATTTCTAAGTATATCGTTTTGCTACCAATCGGACCATAAATGTTTGCGCATTTCCATCGGGCCCTTGTTTCCATTTGTAAACTTACTTCGATCAAACCATATTAAATAAAGTCTGATTCCTTCTCTCTAAGTTGAGGAGTACCTGAATGAGCATATTGAGCGAGAATCCTATTTTCTTTTAAATAACTAGTAAACTCACTACTATGTACTCTCCATCTTGATCTGAACAAATGTATTATAAGAGTTTATCGGTGTGTTTTATGTTTCATTAGAAACACGTAACCATATCGTGATAAATCATCGACAAAAGTGACGAAATATTGAAACCCACCCATGGTAATGTGATATACTGGACAACATATATCACTATGTACGAATTCCAGTAAATCAGTGGCTCGGTGTCCAATATTAGTAAATGGAGATTTGGTCATTTTTTCCTTGAATATAATATTCATACAGTGGTAAAGGTTCTATGGTCAGATCATGTTTCAGGCCATCCTTTACTAGTTGAGTTAGGCATTTTATGCCTATATAACCTAATCTCATATGTCATATTTGTGTGTTATTTATTTCATCTGGTCTTTTTTTAGAGTTTTTTATAATAAAAACATTACAACTATTATTTAAAATGTAATGACCGTCAATCATAGGACATGAAACAAGCAAAACATTTAATTTATCATATAGACATAAAAGAACATCTTTAATATATACATAACAACCCTCACTGTCTAACACATGGAAGGATATGATTTGTTGTATCATTGACGGTACAAAATAGTAGTTATTAATTTTAATATTACATTTATCGGAGAGTTAAATAAAAATTTCTACTGCTTTTACTTGTAGAGAATCCACATTCCCTACATTTAGCTGGACCTCTTATGGCATTAGTCTTCTAGTTACCTTCAGTTCCTGGAACAAATTACAAATATAAGAAGGACAAGTGTTGTATAACACCAAATTTGAACTAGAATCAAATGCAAGTGCAATGTCAATAATAAGAAAACATATACACGTCGGTGCTTTCTTTAGTGATGCTAAATATTTTAGGCAATTTCCTTTCCAGTGCCTAATCATATGCAATAAAAAAAATTCCTTTAGCAACATCCGTCTTCGCCTTCGGCTTGGCAACCCCTGTAAAAGCGATATAAGGACCTTTTTTACCTTTCTTTTTCTTCTTCTATGTTTCTTTCCAGTAAGCTTTTGATAAGCCTGAGATGATGCCGAAGAAATTGCACATGTAACCAAAAGATCAAAATTGTTCTTGCTCATATCTTTCTGAGTTGTCAGAAGCAAGTTATGCAACTCAAAATAGGTGGGAAGCATTTTATGCAAGTTGAGGTTTACAGTATAGTTATTGAAAGACTTAGGAAGAGATGTGAGAATTAGACTATTCTTGAGAAGTTAGTCCATGGCAATATCTATCCTCCCAAGCTCCTTAATACAGTCTATCATCCTCATCACATGAGGACTAACAAGCCTTCCCTCGGGGAGAAAAAAATGGAAGAGCTCTATAGTCTGCTATGTGCATCGCAACATACAGTCTGTCACTGAAGATTTCCTTTAGATGAATCAAGATGGATTCAGATTTAGGCATCGACATATACTTCTTCTGAAACTCCGAGGCCATAGACCCCACAATGTATTGTCGGACTCTTCGATCATCATCCTTCCATCTTTTGAACGTCTTACATTCTTCATTAGTTGCATCATTTGACACCGGGCATTGGACGATCTAAGATATACTACAGTTACTCAACTTCAAAAGGAATCATGAGATTCATCAGCCAAACATTGTAATTGACGGCACCCTGAAGTCGATGCGTATAAAGTATACAAGACATAGACATTCTATCTACACAATATAAAACAAATTTTAGCGAATAAAATATTACAATATCATAAAAAATACACAAAATAGAGAGTGTGTTTACTTTTTCTATTAAGTGTTCATCCCATTGTTTTATATATTCCCTATAATCTGTACAAATAGGAATACTAAAATTTAACAATTAAATTATACAGTAAGAAGTAGATCATATTTGACATTTTTTGGGCCTCACGCTGTAGCAATATTGGCTATCATAAATTCAAAAGGTAGACAACTCTTGTCAATTGCATCTCATGTAACTCTTAATTTTGGTCCTAAACCGGTTGTTATCCTCATGCTTTAACAATATTAGATAAGTCAGTTTTGAATTAACTTGTCTATGATCAAATATAAGATACTAATATTATCCTCACGCTTTACTAATATTGGATAATACATTATCTTATATTTGCCTCATCTCTTATTTAACTGGTATAGCACAAATTTTTTTGACCAATCCCCCGTGCTTTAGCAATATTGAGAAATACCAAAATAATTTTGCATAATACCGTATTGATAAGTCGGATCATATCAAATCTTCACAAGACACGTGATAATAAGATTCATGTAGAGATTTTTCTTGTCACATCAAATGCAACTAAATGTTTTTAAACTTTTATTTAAAGAAAATATTTATTTAATATAAAACATTAAATTTAAGCAAGAACATGCGAATAAAATGCATGAAAATAACAATTATATCCCTATAAAAATATATAAGCATATAAATAATATATATGTATGTATCGCTCTGGTAACCCTGAAAATATTCGTAGTATATTTATATAACGCGGAAGCGCACGGGATTGCATCCTGGAAAACTTTTTTATTAGATTAATTTTCGGTAATTACAATAATTATAAAATAATGGTAATTGTTAAAGCTATCAGCTTTGGCATTCAGAAAGCAAAAATGACTGGTTTGTATCCTATAATTGTCGAATCTGATGTTCAAAATATTGTTGAGTTAATTCCAGGAGAAATCTATAGCTCCAAGGAAATTAACTTAATTATTGAGGATATTCAAAATGTCATGAAGGAGTCACCCTCATTTGTGATCCAGTTTAAACCAATATTAGGTAATGTAATTGCCTTTAGGCTAGAAAAATTAACTTGTAATAGCCTTCATTCATCAAATGTATATTCTCAGTGGCGTATCCAGAAATTTCAGTTAGCGGGGGCTAAATTTTTTTCTTACCAAAATAATATACAATGAATTCATATATATTTTTTGAAATTACAAGATGCCCTATACTTTTGAAAATTATGAAATAGCTCATAATTTCTAAACTTATAAATTAACTCAAAATTTTCAAAATTATATTTTTATCCATAATTTCTAAAAATACCAATTTACCCTAAATATTTAAGTAAAAATTTATTTTCAAAATTATGTATATTAAGTTTGTGTAGTATATTATATACTAAAACTAAACCTAAGTATAAACATAGTTATTTTTATTTTTATTTAAATGTAATGAAATCTTCATTCTTTTGCAAATGGAAAAACATATAAATGAGTGGATTTAAAATGAAAAATAGTCAATTATCTATACACATATAAATTAAATATAATTATTTTAGATATGTTTACGAAATAAGATTGATGCAAAAGTGTATTGGAATTTTTTTTAACTAACTTGGGCTTGGGCCTACATATTATATTAAAAAAAATACAACTCAAAAAATTAATAATTAATGTATTTATGAGTATTATTTAATTATTTATATTTTCTAATATATACATATATATATATATATATATATATAATTTATAATAAAAAAAAAAAAAACCAGTGGGTCTAGTGGGGGCAACTGCCCCCACTGGTCACACTGTGGCTCCGCCACTGTATCTTCTACGCTCCTCTCTCTCTATCTCTATAAACAATCATTATGGCAAATACTTGTGTAGGTATATATTCTACAGACAATTTTGAAAAAATTAAAATTAAATTTGTAGACTACTAGACCCATGAGTGACATCAGGGTGTTGTGATTATATGATCACTGTGTTTATGAGAAAAATTTACTTTTTATTATTACTTGAATAGAATTTACAAAAATTTAAAAAATAAAAAATAAAAAAAATAAAAAATAAAAAATAAAAAAAACTTCACATTACACTCTCTAAGCTCTATTGATATGGAGGTTAAACACTTGTCAGGGATATTTGAACTCTCCAATGAAAGCTCAATTTATAGATAATAGCTTGCCTTCTAACTAAACAAAAATTAGTGGAGTGGTTGTCATAATTGTCCGCTAATTGAGTGGTTAGAGATGGTTACACCAACACCATCAATTCACTAATGGTGGTTGATTGTAAAAAAAATTAAAAATCCACAAATGCAAGCTAGACTTTACAATTCTTCTAACCAGCTACATCTGAAACAATTATCATTTGAAAACTATCCTGGTTATTTCTCTACACAACTCTAGTTTCTCCCGTGTAACCACTTTTCCGTTGTAATTTTTCTTCACCTATTTATACTTTAGTGCCTCTTGCCTTATGGGAAATTCTCTGACTCCCCTTCATACGTAAGGATAATATATTCGGATCCTGGATATCTGGTTGAATGAGTCCAGCCTCGATAAGATCTTCTTATCTGAGATCTGTGGGTTTTATGAGGTCTGTCATCATCCAAATTTGTGAATGATTCTGTAACTTCTAGTGAAGCGGGCTGTGTCTCCCCTTACTCAATATTCTCATTTGCCTCTTTTAGTTATGCTTCTGAAATATCATGCACCATATATGTGGTCAATTGTGCTGGAGATGGTTCTAGATTTCTGTTGGCACTTGAAAAAGAAGATATTTTGGGCTTTTCAATGTCTTCAATTGTCTAGTCTTCAAGAAACACTACATCTTGGCTTATGATGCACTACAAGAAAACTGTAAAATAGCGATGGAAATTAGCGACATAATAATCCGTTTCAAACATTAGAAACGAAATAGCGACGGAATCGAAATGGATTAGGACTTTAGCTACAGAATTTAACGACGGGACAAAATTCCGTAACAAATAATGGCGGTAATAAAATCGAGGGAAAAATGCGACGGAATAGCTACGGATTTGCGACGGAAATATAGCGACAGAATTAGAGACGATATAGCGACGAAATTAGAGACGGAATAAAATTTCGTTGTTATATAGCGACAGAATTACTAATCCGTCTCTAAATAGAGACGGATTCATAATTCCGTCTCTATTTAGTGACGAAATAATTAATCCGTTGCTATTTTAGAGACAGATTAGTAATTCTGTCACTATATTTAGAGACAGATTTGAAATCCGTCTCGATAGTTAGAGACGGAATTTCAAATCCGTCGCTATAGTTAGAGGCGGAATTTCAAATCCGTCGCTATGGTTAGAGACATAATTCTAATTCCGTCTCTAATTAGAGACGAAATTAGAATTCTGTCTCTAAATAACGACGGATTCATGATTCCGTCGCTAAATGGACTTAAATAAAAAAAGTTTCCCTTTCTTTTTCCCACTCTCTCCAAATAAGTCTCTCTCAAATCCCTAATTCTCTTCTCACTCTCACTCCCTTTCAATTCATTTTCCCTAAATCTCCCAGTCCCTAATTAACTCTCGGTCTCAGTCTCAGTCTCACTCTCTGCTTCAGAACGACGATGTCTGTGGTGGCGTATACGTGGAATGGGGATAGGTTGGTGGGTCAGATTGCGAAGAGGCAGGCGATTGGAATCCAGAGAATACGTTCTTTTCAGTGAAGAGGTTTATTGGGAGGAAGATGACTGAGGTTGATGAAGAGTCGAAGCAGGATTCGTATAGAGTGGTGAGGGATGAGAATGGGAATGTGAAATTGGAGTGCCTTGCTATTGGGAAGCAGTTTGCTGCTGAGGAAATTTCCGAGGACGTATACTGAATTTAGATTATCGGAAGCAACAGCTGCAACAACACTAATCAACATTACAGTATGTTAATTTTTCAAGTAGTAGAATTCGTACCAAATTATAAATAGGTAGCCTTGTGGTGAGATCAGTATCGAGTCTGGGCAATTACGACTATGTTAATGATTGGGAATTTAAGCAGAGTGGCTCCATCAAAGTCAAGGTAAACCTAATTGCTACACTTTTCAATTCTTACAAATTTGATTTTAATTATTGGGAAACTGACACTAGATTACGAAATTTATTAAAGGAGATTTTTTTATGGATTTTTATTCAATGTTAGAGCTCTTTTTTTTTTTTTTATTGTTTTATTTGATATATAATTATTTAATAAGAATCAGTTGTTTTAAATTTGATGGTAAGAGCTTACAATCATACTCATTTCATCGATTTTGTGTTTTTTCGTTTTCTTAGCGGAAAATAATTTTGTAGGGTGGTATAAAATTTTGAAACTTGTGAAGCAACTTGAATTTAAGCTTTCTTTTCTTGGTGGGTTTGCTTACTTAGATATTTTTTACTCACAATCTTCATCAATTTGGACTTTTATTATCATAATAATTATTCTTGTTAGGAGTTGTATTGAAATTCTATGCATTGATATCATTTGTGTTATGAGCGTTCGATCTGTTTGCCACCTACCCTTTTGATTGAAGTTGCTTCTAGTTCGATGATCAGTTATGGGTTGAATACAAATTCCTTTACTTTCATATTTTTCCTTTGAAAATTTTTTAAATCGCTCAAGTTTTTTTGTTGGTCTTGTTGCTAAAGTTTTGTTTTTATTATTGAAAAAGCAAGTAAATTGACATGCTTTACTTGTGATGCTTTCCTTTTTTATTTTTTATTTTCAATATATATTCATTTTTTTCTGTGCAGAAAATTGCTACAACTTTTGACCCATAATTCAATCTTCTGATAAGGCACCAGGTGAGAGAAGCCATTGTTTGCAAAGTTTGTATTTAGTATTTTGGGAAAAGTCTATTTTTTGAAAAGGGAAAGGGCGATATAGACAGAGGGAAAAATTATTTGATTGGTTTGGGATTCTATTCTTCAGCTTGTTGCCATGCTGGGTTTAATGTGAATAATTTATTTGCAGGAAATAGCCATTTCCAATGCTTGGTATGAGGTGTTGTCAGTCTTACACTTGATGGCAATGCTATCACTATCACAAGCCAACTTACTACTGCTTCCAAGAACATCTGCGGATAGCTATCAGCCAAAAGTATCAGAAGGCGAGTATTTGTTTCAAATCATAGTAAATACAAACTCATTGCGATATTCTTTTTCCTTCTAGATTCTAAATTAATGCTTATAGTTTGGTACTGCAGGAGACATTACGCAAGGGTCTGTTTGGTAGGGGTGGGTGCGGTTCGGTTTTTGCTAAAAACCGAACCAAACCATATTTTACGGTTCGGATTTTTTACCTCTAAAACCAAACCATTAAATAACGGTTTGGTTCGGATTGAAAATTTTTTAAACCAGAGGTTTACGGATTGGTTCGGTTCGGTTTACGGATTATTAAATTTAAAACAAATTTTCATCCACTGAAGTGAAGACAAAAAAAAAATAATATATCCAACAAATAGTATGAAATGCTAGGGTGTAAGCTGTGACTCCATGAAACACATGCACTCCATGAAAAATGAAACACAATTAATTCTTGTATTTTTTAAAAATTACCTTGAATAATGATGTTACCATCATTCTAATTAAGAGACAAATCCAACATCTTACTTTCAAGAATAATGATGCTACCATAAAACAAAAAATTTAAGAATAAAAGTATTAACAAATAAATTGAAGAATAAATATATTAACAAATAAATATATTAACAAAAAAATAAGAATAAAAGTATTAACATACTAATAAAAAGAAAACATAGAATAAAAATAAAAGAAAAATACACTTTTTTTTTAATAAAAATATATAATTTTTTTAATTATAACGGTTCGGTTCGGTTTAACAGGTGCGGTTCGGATTAGCTCATGAGTCGAACCGTAAACCGTTTGGGGTGGACCAATCCGAACCGCAAACCGAACCGTTAAAAAAACCGTAAATTCGGTACGGTTTGGTTCGGTTTGCGGTTTGGTTCGGTTCGGTCGGTTTTTTGCCCACCCCTATTGTTTGGTTCAACGAAGGGGATGAGAGGGGAGGGTTTTTAATTAGATATATATTTGGTTCAAGAAGGGAGTGGGAGATTTTAAAACTAATTTACTATTTTATCCTTCTTATATTATTTTTGAATTAAACAAAGAATAAAATGAAAACTAAAAGCTCTACATAATACGTGTTATTAAAAATAAAATTAAAACAAGCATCAAACCAGTAGCTAGCTTTGACATAGATGAATAGATAAAGAAACACTACAAAATATCCAAGTTTTTAACATAAATTACTAAAATGATTAAGTTAAGATAATATGCAAAATGTTAATAAGGTTTCGGCAAAATAACAACCATTAAGCTCAAGTCTTTAATCAAATGCATCATCTCTCTGAAGAGCCAAATAATAAAATAATAGAAGAAAAATAAAAAACAAAGAAAATGAGGAAGAGAGAGCGTACCTGAGAAAAGAGAGAAGAATTGAATGGTCAAACAAATATAAGATAAGATAATAAGAAGAATTGAATGGTGAAGCAAATATAAGAAGGATTTGTAATTAGGACAATTTTAGATTTTAATGTATAAGTATGGATAATTTAGTCAATGCATTTAAAATTTAAATTGCTCACTTTCTCTCCCCTCCAAAACCCTCCACTTTTGGAGGGGAGCTAAAATTGGCTAAGGATGGATTTTGCTCCCCTCCCCTCCCCTTAAAAAAATTAAACCAAACAAACAAAATTTAAAATAACCCCTCCCCTCCCCTCCAAAACCCCCCAACCAAACACACTGTAAGTGTGATATTTATACCACTTACAAGTTACAATAATAAGCTTGTAGGTTGTTTCACCAGCTTGTATTTTTTTCCACTTATATCGACTATTTATTTTTGGGAGATTATGTTGATCAAGGGCAGCACACCTTGGAAACCATTACTTTGCTCCTTGCTCTTAAGGCAAGTTTCTGCCTAGAATTACCCCATGTTTGATGTGATGTATAATTCTGAACCATATTTTTGTATTCTGCAATATGCATGCTTCCTATTAATTTATATACAGTATATTTAACTGACCTAGTTGGTCAATTGGGAGGGGTACCTTATATTACAAATGTGGAATATTTGCTGATGATTAATTTATTTTGTGTTTCTGATTTAGGTCTTGAGAAAACTCGTGGATGATGCGTTGAAGTTCTTAAATGATAAAGTGACTAAAGCTGTGGTCACAATGGCTGCTTATTTCAATGATTCGCAGAGGACAGCAACAAAGGTACTGTTAAGAAGTACATGACGGTGTTCTAATATGTTGTCTTATGTAGTTATTATAGGGTAAAAAGTTATATTGACTGTTTAAATGTATTGCATTTTGAACTGAAAGGTCTGTCCAGAATTTGAGTATTTGAGCAGTTCATTCATTTTACTTTGATTGCAGTCCTTGAGGTCGGTGATGGAATGTTTGAAGTGCTTTCCACCTCAGGAGATGCACATTTGGGTGGTGATGATTTTGACAAGGTTGAACTCTTTTTCCTTGTCTCATTAATATATGTGCAGAACTGCATATGTGTGTGTTGTGTCTGTATTGGTGCTTAATGGACTGACATTTATAGGTAATTGGTGCTTAATGGACTGACATTTGTCGCATAATGTATGCAGAGGATTGTTGATTGGCTTGCTGCAAACTTCAAGAGAAATGAAGGCGTTATACCTTGAGCTGAGAGATAAGGAGGATTGACTTATATGTATTTTTTTATGTTGTACATTTTTAAACATTATAACGTTTATATAATAAAATTTTTATTTTACTATTTGTTGTGTTATTTTTTTACTTTTACTAATATTAATAATATTGTTTAAAATAAAATTAATTTCTTAAAAAAATTAAAAAATAACAATTTTATAAAAAAAGAAATTTCGTAGGAACTTAGAAACGGAAAATAGAAACGGAAAAATATGTCTCTTATTACGTTTCGAATTAGAGACGGAAATTTCATCTCTAAATAGACTACAACGTTAAATAACGACAGTACATTTCATCGTTAAATAGAGACGGGATTTATTCCGTCGCTATTTAGCGACATAATATTCCGTCTCTAAATAGAGACGGAATAAAATTCCGTCGCTAACTTTAGCGACGAAATTAACATTTCCGTCGGTATTTTTTTTGCTACCTATCATATTGCGACGGATTAGCGACGGATTTTTCCGTCTCCACTTCACAGTTTTCTTGTAATGATGACCATATTTTTTTTGGGACCCATAACGTGTATCCAAATTTTTCATCTCCATAGCCTAAGAAGATACATGGAGTAGTCCTTGCACTGAGCTTCTGCATGAGCTCTATGGATTCTTACCAGACTACACTTTCTTCGAAATTTCAAAATTCAATGATACAGTTGGTGATCTGATGATCAGGTAGCATGCATCACGAATAACTTCTCCCAAGAATGGCTTTGGCAGCTTAGCCATACTGATCATGCTTCTGACTTTCTTCATAATGGTTGGGTTCATTTTTTCAGCTATATCATTTTGTTGTGGGGTTCATGAAACAGTCATCTCATGTCGAATGTCGTGTCTTCTGCATTTGGCATTAAACTCTCTAGAAGTGTACTCGCCTTCATCGTCTGTGCAGAGGCACCTCAGTTTCTTCCATGTTTCACACTCTACAATGGCGTGGAACAGTTTGAAATATTCCATGACTTGATCCTTCGTCTTGATGAAATACACATACTTTCCAAGAAGCATTATTAATGAAAGTTATAAAATATTTGTTACCGCCTAGTGAATCAAGAAAAATATTTATTACCGGCCAATGAATCAACCTCCAAGCGATCACACACTTTAGAGTGCACCAGACTGAACAACTCTAATCTTCTCCTAAATGAGAAATTAAACGAGACTTTGTGTTCTTGCCAAATAAACAGTGGTTGCAAGGACCTAGTACAACATCCTTGGTAAGCTATTTCTTGTTCATGGTAGGCATTCCTCTCTCACTCATGTGACCGAGTCTCTAGAGCCACAGATTTTGAGAAGCCTATTTTTCAGCTATATTGAGGCTGTTTGAACAAATCTTCACATGAATCTTGTATAATGTGCCACAAACATGTCCTCGAGCTACAACCATGACACATTTTGTCATTCTCCATGTGTTATTTCTGAAGTGATTGTCATAACCTTGTTTATCAAGAGCTATCACTTAGAGTACATTCAGCCGAAGTTCTGGAACATGTAGGACATCCTTAAAGGTTAATGTACACCCGACATCTATCCGTAATTGAATATCACCAATTTTTACTATCTTAGAGGAACTGATATTTCTCATCTTCATTGTATCAAAGTCACATACTTTGTATGTTGTGAATAAATATATGTGAGGAGTGGCATGGTAAGATATTGCAGTATCTACTACTCATTCAATATATTGGGTTGCGGTGTGAAGACATGTCTTTTTCTGGATGGAGCATATGGCTACATGTAGTGGGATAACTACTAGTATCTCTCATTCATTATTCTTCGGTTGGGAATTGCCTTGGCTTTTTTATCGTGACAGTTTTCGGTAATTTCTCTTCAAATGGCCTTCTACGCCACATTGGTAGCATTTATAAAAAGGCTTTCTTTCGTTTGCGGATCTACCTATACTTCTACCTTTTCTTCATTCTCCTCCTCAATTATTCCTCGAGTCTCTGTAACGAAGGCTTCTGTCTGTTTTGAGCTAACGTTTTTTCTCCTTGACTCTTCATTCGACAGGGCATCTTTAACCATAGGCATGGTAAGTTTGCCCTCTAGATCCGAATTGCTGGGAGTAACCACCAATGTCTTCCAACTATAAGGAAGAGAACTGTGTTGGGGTTGGTGATCAGAGCGCCAATTCCCGGTTGTATTTCTTTATGAATACTACTGTAAAACGTTATTATTATGAATAATATATGCAGTTTCTATAATATAATGTATCTTTCAATATGGTAAAGCTGTAATGACATTAGAATGACTAGTCATGGTGCTGTTGCAAAAGCGTCGCAACTGACAATGAGTAGTATCATGACGTTGTCATTCTCAGACAGTTCCTGGTCAATGTTTACACTACTTGGTCAGTATAGTAAACCCGTTGAGACCGGTACATGTCATATACTGGAATATATGATTCCAATGGTTTCTCAATGAACCATAAGTTTTGGAGACTAGTATAAATGTGTAGGTGTTTATAGCGGATAAACAATGAATGACTCACCGAAGATTCTTAATGGATGGTACATCAACGTCAATAAGAATCTTATCGGGTTGAGTAGCACTTGTGATTCTTCGACTTGAGATACCACTGTGGGCGCATGAGACATTTTCCACACTTAGATGGCAGTCACGTCACCGACCTATTTAGATCAGACCTCCGTCTGTTCGTTGGGTGTCGATAGATCCTCAGGGTGTCCTGTGTGTATCGAGATAGGATCCGTCAGTTCTGTGTATCAGAGCATAGGTAGTCTATATGATTAGAAATCAGATAAAAACTATGGGCCCGTGGTACAATTTAGAAGTTAGTTCTAAATGTTCTTTTTGAGATTGCTAATAGAATAGTCGACTGGATAATCCCTATAGAGATTTGACGTTTACATCTATATCTCTGGGATTTATCCGGATACCTGTGACGGAGGAATTATACGTTTTCCATGACCTCGACCTGTATGATTCAGCGAGTTTATTCGTGATCGTCATAATTTACGGGTGGATAAATTGTGGACACGAAATGGATTTCGTGACAGATATGCCTGAATCTAGAGAGTCTAACTAATGAAATATACTCGTAGAGAACTAGGGAAACATTAATAAATAATATTGATTATTTATAAAGTCGTTTAAAGGTTAAACGAAAAATACATGTGTAGGGACCCGATAGTCATTTCCTTAATTTTTGTGTATTTGCATTTAATATTAGATTAATTCAAATACACATTAATTAATTGTCAAATTGAGATATTTGACTAATATTATAAATATATATATGTATTTGATATTTATTATAAATATAATACATATATTTAATATATTTATATTTAATTAATTAATTAATTATTTAATTGTTAAATGATTAAATTAATTAAAATATAAATATCTTAAAGTTAAGATATTTGTTTTAATGACCAAGTTGCAATTGTTGACTAAGTTGAAAATGTCATTAAAGTGTAATGATCATTATTAACAAGTTGGCAAGTTGAACTTTAATAAAGCAAAAATTAAATATCTTGATATTTGGTATATACCAAATTCGGCCAAGGCCAAATTGATTGGGTATATATTGTTTTGTTTTTCATTAGGGTTAGATCACCATCAACACTTATCAAATAACTCCATTAAAAGAAAACAAAAGAAGCTTATGAGAAAAGAAGAGAAAACAAAGGAAAACTTGGAATTTAGTAAGTTTTTCAAACTTGCTATTAGAGAGGAAAATGTTCCTTGAGTTCTAGGCTTCATGCTATGAGTTTCTTATGTTTTTCTATTCTTTATTCTTTGTGTTTTTGGTGGATGGAAGTTTGATAAAGGGGTTGAGCATGTATTAAGTTGATAGAATGCTTATAAGGTGTTAACTAGCATTCTTTTGAAAGTTTGAGAAACTTGTTGCTAATTTAGAGTTGTTGACCCACTCTTAAATGACCTAGATTTGATCTATAGTTATTTCATTGTGTTGAGACTTGATTTGAATGGAAGAAACATGATTGAAGTATTGGATTTAACCAATTTGGTCTAATTTGTCCAATTTCAAGAAATTGAAAAATTAGGGTTTAAGACCACTTCCAAATTTGGGGCTTTTCATTTATATGGTGTATTTGGACGTGTATATTATGCATGTAAAATATTGGGTTGATTGGATTTTGTCTTAATGTGTTTTGAACATTGGAAGTGCAAAATGCATATTAACCCACTACTATATGGCTCTCGGCCTTGGGGTAAATTTTGGGAAATTTATGTTGCAATTTGAATTTCAGTATGTATGACATGTTAAATTCATATATGTAATGATTTAGAATCATCCAAAATCATTTCGAACAACTTCAGATTAAAATAAACAAAATGCTTGGTTTAGGGGTAATTCGATAAATTCACATAAATTTGATTTATAGTGTTTTATTTCATAATTTGATTATTGGATAATAAAATAAATAAGTTTATTTTAATTTATCTGAGAAAAAGTTTTGAAATCGGAAAATTTGATTTTCCCACTGTTCCGCTGCGTTACCGGATTTCCGTCATAAAACCCCTACAAACTGAGTAGTAGGGGGCGTGTACTTCATCTTCCAGCTACATGTCTACTACAAATATCTAATTCACTAAGCTTTGGAACTCATTGGTGTGTTCAGTGATTGAAGTGCCACTCATTAGCTTAATGTTCACCAAACGCCTCATTATAAAGGTTTTGTTCCGAGTAGTCTTTGTCTGGCACATGCCGTCCAGATCTTGTAAGCATTTATTGTAAGCATCTGTATCCTATATTACGTGGTGGAAGACACTGTGGCTGATCCAAAAATGATTCTAACAGAAAATTTTATTGTTAAGTTTATTCTAGTCACTCTCTTTGACAGAATTTAGTCTCACTCTCTTTTCCTTGATCATATCGAACAGATCTTTACAATGCAAATAATATATAATCTGAGGTATCCAGAGGGAGTAGTTGGTTGTCGTCAGCTAGATAATCGCACCATATGAGGAATCTTCCATTTCCATTTTAAGTTTAAAGTCTAAATGAAAATAAGACAAAATCGTGGATGATTTTCACATATCGGAGCTCAACGAATGGTCGAAAATAGTGGATTCGATTCTTTGTTGGTCTAAATCCGACACAGAGGCCAATTTATAAATTTCAAAAACTTTTATGGTCAAATTATAATTTTAGAGACTTCAGGGGCTCAATCAAATTTATCAGTTATGTTGATATGGAAAAGTAGGACCCGCTTGCTGATGTGGAAAATAACGTGAACGTTGACGTTGTTGGGGTTTTGGGCAATGGGCGAGGCGGAAGCGCGGTTCGGGTGAAATGCTAATTTCAAAATTTTTTCAAATTACAGAATAAATTATTCAATATCTAATATGAATAATTTATTCATATTTCACATAAACCTATTTATTCGATATCAAATAACGACATAAATATAAATGAAACGTCGTGAAATTTTTACGAAAAACGTTTTTTCCGTAAAATGACGTAAAACATGTTTTTGCCTGAAACAACCAGCCGACACTTATGGGGACTACCCAAGTCAGCCTCAATAGTGTTAGGACAGTTCATGGGCTGCCCGAACAGTGACAAACTCACTATTTGGACAGCCGTCACCCGGTTGGCTCAAAAGTCACCCGGTAACGTCGTTTTTCACCGTTTTCTCTTATTTCAACTTCGAAATACTTTCCGACAATTGTTCCAATTCCTAAAACACATACAATACATTCATAACACTTTATTTTCATCACAAAATTTTCAGTTTGCACAGATCTGATCAAGAACCGAAAATTAAGATTTTTCATGCTTTAAATCATATTTTTCAAGATTAAATCAATTAATCAAAACACCAAATCAAGTCACCACATATGAACAACCCAAGAATAATTCTAGGCATTACAAGAGTGGTCATAACACTCTAAAATGGCAACATGTCCTCAAATGAACAAATTGGATACTAATCACACTAATTACATCCAATACACTTCACACATGCTTCATTAACTTCCAATCCATCATCAACAACCAAAAGCCCCAATTTTTCAGAATTGAAAGAACCCTAGTACCTTTTTAAATCATCAAGAAACAAGAAACTAAATTTCCAAGCATAGGGTTTTGAAGAATTACCTTAAATCTCCTAAATCCTTAGCCTTTTTTCTTGATTTTCCTTTTTTTCTTCATGGAATCTTCAAACCATTTTTGAGACCCATTTTTGGTATGTGTTTCGGCCAAGGTTGATGATGATTGAATGAAGAAAACAAAATTTTAATTTAAAAGAAAGGAGACAGACTTTTAGGGCTATTTTTGTCCTTTTGAAAATTTAATCAAATTAAATTATAATTAACTTTTTGAAAACTAATCAAATTAGCACAGATAAAGTATAATTAAATCATGCCATATGTTCCAATAATAATTAAACAAATTTCATAATATTTATGGAAAAAGTTTAATAACTTAATTATTCAAATATTTAACAATTAAATATCCAAATAATCAATTAATATAATTATTATTATATAATTATTTTTATTTACAATAAATAACAAATACATATATTTATGGCATGTTTCAAAATCTCATTTGACAAATAATTAATGTGTATCAAATCGTATTATGTATCAAATATAAATACACAGTAATTACGATGGACCAAAAATGCCTTCATGTATGTGTTTTCGTTTAACCGATTAAACGATGCGAATTAACTAATTTAATCCGGTGAAGTATTATGAATAATATGTATTATTCATAGCGCGTTGCCCAAGTGCTCAACAAGTACACTTCATATTGTGGGACTCTTTGAGTTTAGGTTTATCCGTCACGAAATCCAATTTCATGTCCATAATCCACCAACTCATGGATTTTGACGACCACAGATAATCTCGCTAAACTATGCAAGTCGAGGTCATTGCATACGTATAATCCCTCCGTCACAGGCTATCTATATTATACTTGGGGTATAGATAAAAATGTCAAACTCGTTCTGTATAATATAGTCGACTTTCAATTTACGATCTCTAAATAACACTCGGAACTGATTTCCGAAGTTATACCACGGCCATGGATTTACAAGATCGTAAACACGTGAGGATGCCTATGCCCTATACACAAGACATACGGATCTTATCTTGATACGCACTGGATATCATGAGCATCAGTCCACACCCAACGAACATGTGGAGGTCTGATCATGAATAGATCGGTGATGTGACTGCCATCAAAGTGATGAGGATAACTCATATATCCCACTGTGGTATGTCAAGTCAAAGGATCACTATGCTGGCTTAACTCGAGAAGATTCCTATTGACGTTGGTGTACCATCTATTATGAAATCTTCAGTGAGTCGTTCAGTGTCTTATCAAATAAACACCTACATGTCTATACGAGTCTCCCGAGACTCATGGTTCACTGGGATAAACCATCGGACCAAGTCACGATATACGACATGTACTGGTCTCAGCGGATTTTACTAACCGACTCGTGTTAGTAAATCTTGAACATGAACTTTATTTAAGGATATACATCTAATAGTGTACTTCCCAATGTCAATTACAAACTACGTTGTAATTGCGCACTATATTGTAAATCCTATGGTCTTTATCTAATATACACGTATCACTAAACCAGATTTAGTTTCAATCTAATCATAATCAGATATCTAATCGTAATTAGATCGAATAAGTGTATAAAAGATAATGGTGCTACCATTAATTAGTAATAATATGGAATAATAGAATTGCTCGTATGTATGAATCGGACATAAATACGATCCGGATTGGCACTCTGAGCACCAACCCTAACAGATGTGGCAGACATGTGTCGATGATGTGGCAGCTGACATGTCATACTTCTTGCTGACATGGCTGTTGACTTGTTGCTGCCTTGTTGCTGACTGTACGATGACGTGATGCTGACTGTGCACTGATATAATGTTGACTGTGCGCTAGCATGTGCTGATGTGGTGGACAAGTTAGTGTCTTCAACCTTTGGGCACGTGTAGGCGCGTGGTGCGCATGGCGGCTCGTGGAGCGCGTGTTATGTCCTTGGATCTCCGTTTGATCATCGGAAAATACCACCGTGTTCATCTCAATGTGAAAATGTTGATGGTATGTCAAAACTAATTTTTGAGAATTTTTCCGAAACTCGAATTTTCCGAATTAAATTATGTTCTTCATCTTCAAAGCCCCCAACGTATAACCAAAGCTACTGATACCACTTTTTGTGATTCTCTATCATTGAAGAGTGTTTATGAGGAAAAATTACTTTTTATTACTACTTGAATAGAATTTACAAAGATTATAAATTTTGTTACAAAAAACCTCACACTTCACTCTCTAAACTCTCTTGACATGAAGTTTAAACACTTGTTGGAGATGTTTGAAATATCAAATCAGACCTCAATTTATAGGTAATGGCGTGTCTTCTAATTCAATAAAAATTAACATAACGGTTTCCATAATTATCTATTAATTAAGTGGTTTCCAAATGGACCAAAATTACTTGTGTAGGCATATATTCCACAGGAGATTTTTTGAAAAACAAAATTAAAATTAAAGCTGTGGACTGCTAGACCCATGAGTCCGCAAGGGCTCACATGTTACCCGAAATGACAGGGCAAACAAACTGAGTTAGTGTGTTAATGCGGCATAAATTTTTGTCTTTTTATTAGGTGATAGATGGTCGCCCTTTTTTAATTTATTAAATTCCATGATATTAAAATAATAGAAGTCACGGGTGGGCCTACTATTTGAATTGCTTTGTTAGATGGTAAAGAGTTATTGATGGTCAGTTTTGATTCCGTACCAGAATTAAATTGGCCGGTTCCGATTTCATATTTACGTGAAATCTGAATCAAAATCGGAATCGAACCGAACGGTTTCGATTCGGTTCCTTGATTTTTTTTTTAATAATGATTTTTAAAAAAAATAAAAATAAAAATTTAAATTATTTCCGAATCGGAACCGTAACCGAGTCTAATGGAAGATACTAAAATAGTATACCCAGCTTACACATGTATTTTTGATCTTTGTGTGGTGATGAACAGTCCAGTCTGCTACAAAATCAAAGTCTTTTTCCAACGGTTGACCACAACGACCATAGATTACATAAATGCTAAATATGTGGAATAGACTTCCGACAGCTATATGATGTGTTCCTGTTCATGAAATTAAAAAAAAAAATTTGGCAACCACTGGAAATATAAGAAAATTTTAGCCTACTTGGATGTAACAGTATGCAACAATGGTAGCAATTTCTTTTTAGTCTTATTTCAGCGAAGAAGATCATCTCCATTGCAACAATTAATATAAAATACAACTATTTTGCATAACATGTAATTACGAAAATGGTATGTCCATTATTTCCCCGCTGGCTTCTGACTTGATCCCTTAAAATTAATTACAAGCATTGCCAAAGTAACAAAGAAATTAAAACGAGGACAAAAGGTGCAGATGTAGAATGGCTCGCCGTTCCTGCAAAATCCAAAATACAAATTCTGATTAACATGGAAAAAATATGCAATTTATACGCTCACTGCCAAAACCAGAGTGACTAAAATGGTACCTTTCTGGGTTGTGGAATTTGATGGCGGTGAAGTAGATTGGTCTGGTGATGCCGGTGACTGAGAAGTTGTTGGTGGTGGTCCTGGAGGAGGAGGAGATTCATCCTGTGTTGCTGGCGGCTGAGCTGTCGGCGTCGGTGGTGGTGATGGAGACTGAGATCCTGATGGTGTTGGCAGTGGTGACGGTGACGGTGATGTAATCGGCCCATCAGCTGTAACGTCATAGAAACTATCAAGCTCGTACCGAAAATTACAACTGGGGGCAATAACTCTCCCCCCTTTCCTTCCCTCACAACATTGCGGAAGTAATCCAGTGGCGTTATTTAGGCAATCGATGCATTGCTGTTTAGACAAATCCGGAGTACACTGCATAAGCGCATATATGGTTTCAGATCCTGAAGTGTTTGTATTTCCTGTTGCAAATTTAATAACAGAATCACCAGAGGCTGCTTTGTTTTTCAGGCTATCCAACAAGCTTCCTACTGCCTGATTGAACGTTTTTGCATCCGATACGTTATTCAAGTTATACATCCAAAACCATGGCCCAAATTCCATGTTGCCAAAAAATGAGCGATTTGAATACCTTAACATACAATGATCATACCATATAAGAGCCTCCTTCTGGTTCGGACAAGCTTTTGGGAGCTCAAGAGTGGAAGTACTGATGCAGCTGCGGCAACTGTCAGGCTTAACATCTCCTCTGCAAAGTCCCATTGCGTTAACTTGATTCGGATTTCGGCCGTAAGAGACATTGAAAAAACCAGAGTCGATTTTGGTGTTCGAGGTGAGGGAGGAGAGTAGGTTTTTGAGATTTGTTTGGTAGGTACTGCTTCCAGTGAAGTTACCCTGGTCCTTTGAACAAATGTTGTAGAGTGCCGTGTCTTGGGCAATAGTATGAGCAACAAGGTGTAAGAGAATGGAGAAAAAGAATATTAACAATCTTGAAGAAGCCATGGCTGATTTGTCCCGTTCAAAGTTTTTAGTTTTGGTCTTTAATATACAAAAGTTTGACGACTTTTCTGGTGTGAAAGGATGAATATGATGAAAAAAAAAAAAAAAGAAAAGAGGATGAATATGATGAGAAGGATAATGGAGGGCCCAATAATTATTAAATAGACTTCATTTCTATTTAATTTATTATTTATTTAATCATTTTTAATGTATTAATACCCGTAGTAAAATATTATTGGATTGTTCAGTTATATTCTAAAATTTTTTCAACTTATAGATACAGTGTACAATTGTATGTGAAGCCCTTAATTTGTTTTTTTATTATAATCCTTAAATAATTAATGTGGCCAAGGTCTTAATTTTTATATTAGAGTAATTTCAAAAAATTCATCTAATTTCACTATTCAAATACTTATTTGATTACTTATTTGAAAAGTGAAAAAAAATTATTTTCTAAAAGACTCTTAAAATAACATTAAAATTATATTATTTTTAATAATATAATATATAATTAATAATGATGATATGATATAAAAATTATATAATATTAATAGAAGATGGATAATATCAATGGATTTATATTATTTTAATTAAATTGAATAAGACTCATTTTAATTATATTATTTTATTATTAAATAGTTATTAATAACTCCAATCATCACCACTAAAATAAAGTAAAAATAGATAAAATACTATATAATAATATTAGAAGAGAGAGAAATTTCTGTTTAATATTAAAAGGGAGAAATAGAATCTAACTTGAAAAATTTGAAATGATAATTCATTTTAAAATCAATTTTGATAACGTGACTCTTCAGTTTAATAATTAAATAATATTCAAACAGTGTTTTGAAATGACTTTTATATATTATATATGAACAAGATTCAAAAATGTAAATTATTTTGAGTCTCGAAAATTATTATGTGTTAAGTGAGGTTGATGGTTACATGAATTTCCTTCCGGTCTTGCGAAAATTATATTATGTGCCGGGTGTATATGCCTTCTCTCTCACAGCAGGCGGGCCTACACAACTGTGGGGCCCGCCTGCTGTGAGAGAGAAGGCATATATATCCGGCACATGATATACCACCTCCCGGTCTTGACGTATGGTCGCCGTTTTCCATTGACTCACATTATTCAAGATATGTATGAACGACTCTTTTAACTTTTGATAATAATGTCTATGAGCAGCAGTTCAACACTTAATCCTTTATAGCATTTTGTTAAAAGTTACATGTTCGGCATAAAAAAAATATTAAGGTTCAGTATTCTAATTTTTTTTTTTTCATATTTTACGGTATTTGAATATTTACAAAAAAAAATATTGGTCAATAAATTATTTTTTCGTCAATGAATTACAGAATATAATTCTATAAGTTATTTTATAGAATCTTTTTATTTTGTCCATAATTTTCATAGCTTGAATAGAAAAATTGGGACTTTGAACTTGATCTCCATGGATGCAGGTTGAGGGTGTGTTTTGTGGATCTAGGTCTGTATCTAGATCTGAGGAAAAAAATATATGGATTCGAATTTGAGTAAACTCAATCCAGATCCAATATACTGGGATTGGATTCGAAAATCCATATTTTTATTAATTTTTTTCTACTATATTTGTATAAAATTATGGATTCGGATTCTGAAATTTCAGATTCGGGTACTCCCTGACCGAATCAAGAAATTTCGATTTTTAATCCTTTTTCAATTATATTTGCAAATAATTAATAAATTTATGGACCTAAGTCCCGAAATTTTAAACACGTGTGGATCCGGATCCGGGTATAATTGAACCACATCCAGAAATTCGGATCCGGGTATACTGACACCAAATCCATAAATCCAAATTTTTTTTTTAAAGTTTTTTCAATTATATTTGTATGAAATTAATACAATTACAACATAGGTCCTGAATTTTTTACCCGTGTGGATCCATATCCGAGTATACCCGGACTGAATACATAAATCTAATTATTTTTTAATCTTTTTTCAATTATATTTGTATAATTAATAACGTATGGATCTGGATTGGATACATAAATCTAGATCCGAGATATTTTTACAAACTCTATGCTGGATTAGACCCGGCCACGGTTCCGGTTCGGAACCGGAACCGAACCGGTGGAACCGTAAGGTTCCGGTTCCAACCGGTTCCGGAACCGAACCGGAATGGGACCGTAGGGTTCCAACAGGAACCAAACGGCCCCCAACGGCTACTAGCCGTTGGGGGCCTAATTACCCCAACGGCTAGTGCCGTTGGGGGATGCAGGGAGCCGTTTGGCTCCCTGCCAAAAAAAATTAAAAAAATTAAAAAAAAATATTTTTGTTATATAAAATATTAATTACTAATGTACCCCTAATAACGGTAATAAAACGGTTATATTTAGGGGCATATTTGGTATCAAAAAAATTCTAAAATTCTATAAATAGGATTCATTTTTCATAATTTCATCACACCAAATTCTCAACTCTCTCATTTTCTATAATTCTCTAGTTCTCTTATTCGCAATTATTCAATTTTCTTATTTTTCTTCGTAATTTCTCAAACGAAAAATGGCAAGCTCATCTGAGAACATAATGTCAAATATGCCAACCCAAGAGAGCGGCCCTAGTGTCAGTGCACAATCACGGAGAAGAGAAGTTAAGGCTCGGTCCTCAGATATTTTCAAAATTCATTTTAATTTGGAACGCCTAGAAGATGATTCACAACGAGCAGTTTGCAACTATTGTGGGGTTATCTACAAATTTTCTGGTGGATATGGCAATATGATCAAGCACATGGAAAAACATCATCCGGTTGAATTTGGCATTGATACGACGCAAACTCAAATGGCCAGGTACGCATCATCAGTAGAGGTACGAGTGCTTTAGATTTATTTAAATATTCTGATGCAAAAAATAGAGAAGAATTTGCGAAATTAACTTGTATGGCACATCTTTCTTTAAGCTTTGGTGAAAAACTTCATTTTACTAATTACATGCATAATGCTTTAAACCCTTCTGCATGTAGAATGACTCGAAACACAACAAAACGTCATATTTTTAAATTATACAAAGATGGTAAAATTATTTTAAATGAAATATTTAAAGAGATGAAAGGTCGTATTTCTGTATGTTCTGATATTTGGCAAACACATTCATACATGGGTGTGACTTGTCATTGGATTGATGCATCATTTACCATGCAAAAACGACTTATTGCATTTAGAGTTTTTGATGACCAACATACTGCACATAATATTTATAGAATGATGAAGGTAATTTTTGATGAATATGGTTTAGGAGAAAAAATTTTAACAATTGGATTTGATAATGCATCTGCAAATACTGCATCCATCAATGATTTAAAAGAAATATGTCAACCAAATTTAGGGGGTCGGTTTTTTCATATTCGTTGTACATGTCATGTCCTCAACTTATGTGTGCAAGACGGTCTAAAATTATTATCACCTTTCCTTGATCCAATTAAAACGGCACTTAACTGTATTTGGTCATATTCTCAAATTAGGAGAGAATGGACCAAGTTTTGTAAAATAAATGGTATTAAACCGATTAAATTTTCAAGAGATGTTCCAACACGTTGGAATTCTACTTATTTTCTTTTATGTCAAGCATTTCAATACAAAGATGCATTATGTAGTTTTTTTTCTCAACATGTTCAAAATATCACACTTTATCCTAGTCAATGGGATATTTGTGAAAATTTTTTAGATATTTTAAAAGTTTTTAATGATGCTACTTTAGTTTTTAGCGGCGTTTATTATCCTACAGCACATTTATTTCTTCTTGAGAGTTTAAATATTGTTGGCACTCTCGATGAGCATGTTGACAGTAGCGATCCTAATGATATTGTTTTGTTAGAAGCCATTACTGTTATGAAGGTAAAATGGTTAAACTATTTTAGAGAAATTCCTTTACTTTATCTTATTGCTGCTGTTTTTGATCCTAGATTTAAATTAGAAGGTTTGAGTGGTGCTTTACAAGCTTATTATGGTTATTTAGGAATATTAGATGAAATTGACATTACTAGATTAATGACGAAATTAAGAAATGATTTAATTGAGTTATTTAATGATTATATTGTAAGATATAACTTAGGAACATTAGGTCAATCTAGTAGTAGCGAACCGGTAATTCAAACAAGACTTAGCGCAGAGGATCGTTGGTTATTGCAACGAAATAAAAAAGCTAGGGATACGACAACTAATAACCCTGAATTAGATAATTATTTATCTACAAATTTTGAGTTTTCTAATGAAAGTTTATGCAGTAAAAATTTTAAAATCCTTGAATGGTGGAACCGGCATCAAAATATATATCATGTTTTATCTATTATTGCTAAAGAGATTTTGGCAGCACCTATTTCCACCGTTGGTTGAGCAAGCCTTCAGCTTGGGAGGTAATATATTGGAAGCTAGGCGATCTTCATTACATCCAAGCACTCTAGAAGCAACAGCTTGTGTGGATGATTGGACTCGAGCTGATCTGAGACAACAAGAAGATGCCCCCGATGATTGTGAAGATTTGTTCGATAATGCTTCTGCAACAAGTGCAAGCGGAACCGGAGCCGAAGGATCAACCGATAATGATGATTGATAATTGTAAAATTATAATTTACAAAGGGGATATGTCTAAAAGACTAAAACTTGTAATGGAACTACGTGAGCTTTGATTCCTCTCACCCTTGGAGGATACGTAGGCAACTTAAATATTTAAAAATTTAAGCTCAAGCTCTTCAATGTAATAAATTTTTTTTTTTTTTAAATTTAATCTCATTTTTTTTATTTAAATTAATCAAAAAAAAAAGGAACCGAACCGAACCGGAACCGAAAGGTTCGGTTCCGGTTCGGTTTTTCGGTTCCGGTTCCACACTTGTGGAACCGGTAACCGGCCGGTTCGGTTCGGTTCCGAACCGGAACCGAACCGCCGGCCGGGTCTAGTTGGGATTGGTGCTCAGAGCGCCAATCCGGACCGTATTTATGTCTGATTCATGAATACAAACTTCCCATTTTTAAATAATATTACTTATTTATGGTTCCACCTCTTGTTTTTATATACGTATTCGATCTGATTACGATTAGATCGAAACAAAATGTGGTTTAGTGATATGTATATATTAGACAAAGGCCTGATAATATATAATGCAGTACACAGTTACAAAGTTAATTTGTAATTGACATTGGGAATTGTCACTGCTAAATGTATATTATCAAATATAGTTCTTGGTCAAGATTCACTAACACGGGTCGGTTAGTCAAATCTGTTGAGACCAGTACATGTCATATATCGAGACTTGGTCTGATGGTTTATCCCAATGAACCATGAGTATGGGGAGACTCGTATAGACGTGTAGGTGTTTATAGTGGATAAACACTGAACGACTCACCGAAGATTCTTAATGGATGGTACACCAACGTCAATAAGAATCTTCTTGGGTTGAGTAGCATAGTGGTCCTTCGACTTGAGATACCACTGTGGATGTATGAGACATCCTACACACTTAGATGACAGTCACGTCACCGATCTATTTAGATCAGACCTCCGCCTGTTCGTTGGGTGTGGACCGATCCTCAGGATATCCTGTGTGTGTCAAGATAGGTGATGAGTGGTATTTCTATCACTATTTCCCACTCATTTAACCTAATATTTTATATAGTTTCTTGAGTTTTGTGAATATTTTGATGTGTTTTGTGTTATTTTGTAGATACATAAAGTTTCAGACATTCTGGAGGTGTTTTGGGGCAAAATGGACAAAATTGGACAAAAAGGCAAAATCGTCATTTCGGCGTCGCGACACTGAAGCCTTGCGCGTCGCGACGCCCAACATGCGCCGAATCTGCTAAAATGCGCCTGGTCAACGGGTCAGAATTTGAGAAGTTTGACTTTGCTAACGTGCGCTGTGCCACGTGTCACCATCACAACGAAGATGCTAATGTGCGCCCTCCACACGTCAGCGTGACGCAAGCAATGACGTCATGAACAGTTGACACATCAGCATGGCGCAAGCAATGACGTCATGAACAGTGCCACGTCATCGGATAAGATCTGATCTCTTAGCCGCCTCGCCACGTGTCAAGCCGTCATTGAGCCACGTTTTCACTGTACCCCGCGTCGCGACGCTAGTGCAATTTGGGCGTCGCGACGCCGGACCCTTACCAGCGCCTATAAATAGAGCTCGAGATTTCAGAACTCATTGTACCTTCCTCTCTCTTAAATTCTTCTTAAAGAGAGAGCTTCTCTCTACAATCTTTAGTTTTTTAGTTTTTTTTTTATTTTTACTTTTTAGTTTTGTAAATAATTTTATTTATTTTTTGTAATAATAGTAATTTACTTTTTACTTTTTACTTTTTACAGTTTTTACTTTTTACTTTTTTACTTATTACTTTTTACAGTTTTTACTATTTACCATAAGAAGGTAACTTTCCAGCTAGGGTGAAAGGTAATTCTTTTACTATTACTATTTAGATTAATCTCCCTTAAAAATAATATATTTACTTTTTAAACCTGACTAATAAAGGATACCGCCAGATTGGTCGGTTGGTAATAAAATTCTTATTCCGCCTTTATGGCTGGTTATTTTGGTTCCGCCTTTATGGCTGGTTATACTTAATTTGACTAAATCAGGTTACCGCCTATATGTCTGGTTGGTAAAACAATCACAAGTTTATATATTATTTTATGGGAGATATCTAAATAGTAAATAGTAAAAGTAATTCCTTTTATCTTAGCATTTTATTGTAATTTATTTCTCAGCTTTTATTTTATGTCTTTTAATTTTAAGTTTTTACTAGTCCTAGTTATGTGTTAGTTATCTAGGGGTTGTGATGAATTTTAATATCACCGGTTTATAAGGGTTATTTTATAGTTTATGTAATTTAAAGGTTTACTTATTGAGTTTTAAGCTTAATGCTTCTTATTGTCTGATCACCAATAAGATTGTTGTGGTAAATCTAAAATGAACTAGACATAGGGATTTTAGGTTTCAGCCTTAGACTTAATAGTCCACGATCTTCCTTGAGGATAGATAACCCTTTAATAGATTTTCTTACAGGATAAGAATATACATGTCGGGCGAGGGTAGCCATAATTGGAACTTAAGCTTAATGAATCCAGATAATTTGGTTGACATAGACATATGGTTCAATTGGGTTAAACTGGGTATTTGCGTCTGACCATCGACAGAGGCTTTTGCATAATTTAGTGTTCCAGGTTAGTAAACTGATTTATTACACAACATAAAATAATTACTTCATCTTTTAAATGATATTAGAATGATTCACAACCCTAGATCTTTGTGTCTTTTGTTATTTTCCTTAGTATTTTCTTTTGTCTTTTTATTTATTTATTTATTTAGCAACGCCACTTTCAACCAATCAATCAAACAATCTCTATATTCTCCATTTAATTAGACATTTGTAATTAAATAGATTCAACAATTAATAACAACAGTAGGAATTAAGTCCTCGTGGGATCGATATTTTTATACTACTTGAACGATACGTGCGCTTGGGTTATACGTGTGTGTTTATGCCGGTCAAGTTTTTGGCGCCGTTGCCGGGGACTTATTTTTCTTGAGTTGTTAATTTTGAAACTATCAAATTTACTTATATCTAATTTTCTTTCTTTTATTTTGTAATTTTTATTTCTTTTGTTTTCAGGTGAGTAAAAAAATGGAACACTATTGGGAAATTGAGAAATCACAAACTTTACAAGAAGATACACCCCAAATTTGGGAGCAACAGTCTAGTTTTTTCTGAGGCCTGTTGTTCAGCCCAACAAATATCACTGGATGCCAGAATCAAGCAATACTACATTTGCTCAACAGAATGAAATGGGGAGATGTGTAATATGTGATGGTAACCACCCGAGCAATCAATGTATTTACCTTTCAGAGTGGCAGAATTTTTGGAATCAACCAAGGTACGAAGAATCATCACATTTTCCATCTTATCCACCATCTTCCTTCGATCCTTATCAAGAACCAGAACAATCCGAGGAAGATCAATTGATTCACATGTTCAATGAACAAGCAGTTCGATTTGATGTACAAATTCAGAGTAACGCAGGATCCATACAGAGAATGACAGATCAGATCAGACAATTAATAGAAAACCAGAGCTATATACCTCAATAATCATTTTCAGATGAAGCCTTCGAGTACCCAGAAATCCACAATGACACCTTAACAGAGGAGGAGGCTGAGGAGAATCAAGAACCAGAGGTATCAGTTCAGGAACCCGAACCGGCAAAGTCTCGATTTGATTTTTATTATTCAGATTCTAACGAGGATGAAACTGAGCTGTTTGTACCAACTGCATCAAAAATTGAGGATGGAATTCTGTATCCTCAAAATGAAGATCTTGGAGATTCCATTGCACAAATGTTTGATGAAGATCTACCTGAGCCAATCATTCCAGTCATATCAGAAGATGAAGACCTAAAATCTGACATTTCTTTTCATCCTCAGGTTAACAATTTTGAAACATGTATTTCACAGATGACAGATGAAGAGCTGAATGCAGAAATTTTAAAATACATCTGTGAAGAAAAGGTGGAGCAAAAAGCAGAGCAAATAGAAGAGCAAACGTCTGACCTTATTAAAGATCCAGAGCATTCAGGAAAAACATCGCTGTTTTGGGGAGTACAAACCAAAGATATCAACCAGAAGCTTGACATAATGGAACTTCCATTCCAAGTCAAGCACCATAGGAGACCTCCTGATTTTCTTTCTCTCTTTGCAGGAATTACTGGAGCGACAAAGATAAAAAAGGTGGCACGAGCACTAAATGAGACAAAATTCTTTTTGCCACTTTACCGTTGGAAGAGACCCTTCAAAAGCAACGCTCATGGAATTGTCTTTAATCGGACATCCAAAACGACACTGAAACCTCCTTAACAGATGAATTTCAGTCACGTCTGGCTGAAGACGAAAAATTTAGCGCTAGCAGGGAGGCAACCCATGCAATTTGTTGTAATTTATTTTTGTGTGTGAACTTTTTAATTTGTGTGTTATTTTTGCAGGAAAAATTAAAACGAAATTTATCAGGACAAAGCAAACCAGAATAAGCGGGATTTTCACAATATAAAAATTTGACAAAATCACGAAGATACAAAGTTGATCCAGAATAGATGGCTGAGTAAGAAGTCAGCTCTTGGGACGCGTCCCTATGGATTTATCTGTCGCAAGACATGGTTTTGCCAAAAAAAAAAAAAAAAAAATCCTGCGTCAAAACCCTAACCCTAAAGAACCGAGTGTCGCGACACTAGGCAATTTTCAGCGTCGCGACACGCGTTCGAAATCAGAGACATAAGCAGAGGCACCGCAGATCTCCATTTCAGTCCTTCATCTTCATCAAACATCTCACCATTTTCTCTCAGCACCACTGACGAACCTCCAATTCCACCTTTGCCGACCCAGCCAAGATCTGCCGTGAACTACACCACCGAGAGATAACCAAACCAGCAACCCCATAGCCGAGTCCTTCACCATCAAAACCAACCCATCCACCACGAAACACTCAAAGCCGAACTGAAGCCATTACCACCACCACCGTGAGCCTTTGACCGAGATCCACAGCCGCAACCATCGCCGACTTTTAACCAAAACCGAGCCCATCCACCGCCAAACAGAGAACCACCACCTTGCCTGGACTGAACCACGGCCGTGAACTATAGCCTTGACCTTCAACAAACCAATCACATCCACGACCAAGAAACCAAATCGCACCATTGCCGGATCTCCAACCCAAAACTGCAAAACCGACAAAGTCAACCCATCACCACTACCGACCGAACCACTGCCAAAGCCATTCTGTCAAGATCAAAGCCGACCTTCATCACCACACTAAGCCGAGCCCACTGCCGTGACTGCCAAAGCCGACTTCCGCAAACCGAGATACTCCAAAATCAACCCACTGCCGAGAAGCCAACACCCAAGACCGGAACCGAGACATCACCAAAACAGAACCAAGCCATCACTGCCGAGCCATACAATCGAGACTGAATCTGAGAATTCACACTGCCAAATCAATTGAATGGTATAAATTTGAATTTAATTTGGTATTTAGTGGATTGATAATTCTGTTTTGTGATTTGGTGTTGTGAGGAGTAGATTGAGATAGTGAAGTGTTGGATTGTGGATTAATTTCATTCGTAGTAATTGGGAGGCGAAGTGCGGTGACAGATTGATTTGGAGTGTTTGCGGTGATTTTGGTGTTTTGTGTTATTGAGGATTTGAGGAAAAACAGAGGAGATTCTGCCAAAATTTCAGAAAAATGTCAAAAAGAGCGAGGGGTTCGACATCTGCAAAATCTGAATTTGATAGGTTCAAGTTTGTCTCAGCGGCTGCCGAGCAGCGCTATGAGAGAGGATTAACGAAGAAGGTCGGGATCATTGAGAGAGGTTTTGAGATTCCCTCTGGGTTATTTCCAGATATAGATAGAGAGATTGCCGACAGACACTGGCGGAAACTTTGCCAGCAACCCAAACCAGCTTGCATCACAGTTGTCCGAGAGTTTTACACAAATGCTGCTCAGCATGTCGCTTATCAGGTTATGGTAAGATGGAGACAGGTTACCTTTGATTCGGTGACGATCAATAAATTTTATGGGATCCCGGAGATGGAGGTGGATGATTATACTGCAATGAGGAATGAGATTGAGATTTCGCAGATGACAGATGAGTTATGTATCCCCAATGCTACCTGGGAAATGAGCAGCAGTGGGGAATACATGAAGATGAGCTCCAGGTTTCTTAAACCAGATGCGAGAGTTTGGTTTCACTTCCTCACGAGATCACTCATTCCAGGGACCCACATCACTTTTGTCACCCGGGAGAGGATGGTTCTGTTGTACTGTTTGATGACGGGGCTATCCATTGACGTGGGAGTGCTTATTTCTACAAATATTGCTTGGGCTGCTACCCAATCGCAAGCTGGACTGTATTACCCTTACCTGATCACCTCATTGTGCACTTTGGGTATGGTTCCAGTTGACCCGCAAGAAGAACCCATGCAGCCCATGACAGCTATGACTCCCCGACTGATACAGCAGCTCCGAGCAGAGAGGCAGACACCTGCCGGACCATCTTCATCAGCACCTGCTGCTACACCACAACAGCCACCTCCTCCGCCACACAGAGCAGTACAGTCTCGTACCCTGCCTGAGAGAGTCGCCAGAGTGGAAACAAAGTTGAGATATTTGGTTCAACTGCAGCAAGGAATGGCACGACATATGGGAATGCAGGAGGATCAGATGCCACAATATACACTTTCAGATAGCGACGAGGACGAGACTGACGCATAAACTCGGTATCATTGTTCCTAACTTTAGTTTTTGTTTTGAACGCATTGGGGACAATGCTTAATTTAGGTTTGGGGGTGCAATGCTTTTGTGTTAAAACTTTCCGTTAAAATTTTTCATTTATGCAACAAAATTCCGTTAAAATCAAAGAAATGGGAGTTCTTTAGTTTGTATGTTGTTTTTATTTTTAGTCCAAAATTTTTCGAAAATACAAAAAAAAAAATTGAAAAATTTTCAAAAATTACAAAAATATTTTGCGTTTTTTGTGTTTTTATTTTGACTAAAAGGGTGAGATTGGTAAAAGATAGCTGAGTAAGGAGTTTCCACTCCTGAGAAGTATCTCAAACCTATTTCGAAACAAGTTAATTTTTGTTTATTTCCTTTTGAATTATTTAATTTGTGAATTCTCCATAATACTGACTAAAATGGATCTTCATATGCTCATTTGACAGGTATTATCAACATGCATAGTAACATACAGACATGAGCTGTAATTGAAAAGTTTGTAATATTCCGTGCTCTAGTTTAATTGGAGGAAGCTTTTATAATTAGTGATGGAGTAAAAAAAAAAAAAAAATTTCTGATGTACAAAAAAATAAAGTATCTAAGATCCGGGTTATTAAGTCTGTAAGGGTGTTTTAACACCTAGTGCCCTAAGACCAACTGGTTTGGGAGTCATTGGCCCAAAGCTCGTTACATGTATCAAAGATACTGCAAAATATATATATCTGAAGTCTGAGTAATTAAGTTCGTAGGGGTGTCTTAACACCTGGTGCCCTAAAGCCAACTGGTTTGGGAGTCACCGACCCAAAGCTCGCTACATAGACGGAAGGTATTGTATATAAATAAAAAGTCAAAATTCAGAAAAATCAAAGAAAAATCAGAAAAATCAGAAAAATTATTCCATTGCTACAAAAAGGTGTGAAATCTGATAGAACTTTAGGACAAAAATATTACTCTCTTATCAACTGCACTTATGACTGTTGTGGGCAAAAATGAGTTGTTAATATTATGTTGACTGTGTATATGAAGAATGGTAAAAATAATTGGAGAATTTACTTATTCGGTAATTTAGAAAGAAACAAAACAACTAGTAACTTGGAGTAGAAGTTTCACTTGATTAGTCACTAATTTCTCTTTTCTCTTGTCTTTTTGCTTTTGTGTGCATTAGTTTTAACTAACTTTTTACTTTTGTAAAATGTTTGTGGGTATCATTGCTGTAAACCCTCACGAGACTACAACTCGTCCACTAGGGACACCTAGGGGTTTAAAGGCTTGTTGCATACGCTAAATGCAACCGTGATCCCTACGAAAATGGCTTAGTTAATTTTTTATGTTATTTTATTTTATGTTTTGCTCGAGGACTTGCAAAATGTTAGGTTTGGGGGTGTGATGAGTGGTATTTCTATCACTATTTCCCACTCATTTAACCTAATATTTTATATAGTTTCTTGAGTTTTGTGAATATTTTGATGTATTTTGTGTTATTTTGTAGATACATAAAGTTTCAGGACATTCTTGAGGTGTTTTGGGGCAAAATGGACAAAATTGGACAAAAAGGGCAAAATCGTCATTTCGGCGTCGCGACGCTGAAGCCTTGCGCGTCGCGACGCCCAACATGCGCCGAATCTGCTAAAATGCGCCTGGTCAACGGGTCAGAATTTGAGAAGTTTGACTTTGCTAACGTGCGCCGTGCCACGTGTCACCATCACAACGAAGATGCTAATGTGCGCCCTCCACACGTCAGCGTGACGCAAGCAATGACGTCATGAACAGTTGACACGTCAGCGTGACGCAAGCAATGACGTCATGAACAGTGCCACGTCATCGGATAAGATCTGATCTCTTAGCCGCCTCGCCACGTGTCAAGCCGTCATTGAGCCACGTTTTCACTGTACCCAGCGTCGCGACGCTAGTGCAATTTGGGCGTCGCGACGCCGGACCCTTACCTGCGCCTATAAATAGAGCTCGAGATTTCAGAACTCATTGTACCTTCCTCTCTCATAAATTCTTCTTAAAGAGAGAGCTTCTCTCTCTACAATCTTTAGTTTTTTAGTTTTTTTTTTATTTTTACTTTTTAGTTTTGTAAATAATTTTATTTACTTTTTGTAATAATAGTAATTTACTTTTTTACTTTTTACTTTTTACAGTTTTTCAGTTTTTACTTTTTACTTATTACTTTTTACAGTTTTTACTATTTACCATAAGAAGGTAACTTTCCAGCTAGGGTGAAAGGTAATTCTTTTACTATTACTATTTAGATTAATCTCCCTTAAAAATAATATATTTACTATTTAGACCTGACTAATAAAGGATACCGCCAGATTGGTCGGTTGGTAATAAAATTCTTATTCCGCCTTTATGGCTGGTTATTTTGGTTCCGCCTTTATGGCTGGTTATACTTAATTTGACTAAATCATGTTACCGCCTATATGGCTGGTTGGTAAAACAATCACAAGTTTATATATTATTTTATGGGAGATATCTAAATAGTAAATAGTAAAAGTAATTCCTTTTACCTTAGCATTTTATTGTAATTTATTTCTCAGCTTTTATTTTATGTCTTTTAATTTTAAGTTTTTACTAGTCCTAGTTATGTGTTAGTTATCTAGGGGTTGTGATGAATTTTAATATCACCGGTTTATAAGGGTTATTTTATAGTTTATGTAATTTAAAGGTTTACTTATTGAGTTTTAAGCTTAATGCTTCTTATTGTCTGATCACCAATAAGATTGTTGTGGTAAATCTAAAATGAACTAGACATAGGGATTTTAGGTTTCAGCCTTAGACTTAATAGTCCACGATCTTCCTTGAGGATAGATAACCCTTTAATAGATTTTCTTACAGGATAGGAATATACCTGTCGGGCGAGGGTAGCCATAATTGGAACTTAAGCTTAATGAATCCATATAATTTGGTTGACATAGACATATGGTTCAATTGGGTTAAACTGGGTATTTGCGTCTGACCATCGACAGAGGCTTTTGCATAATTTAGTGTTCCAGGTTAGTAAACTGATTTATTACACAAACATAAAATAATTACTTCATCTTTTAAATGATATTAGAATGATTCACAACCCTAGATCTTTGTGTCTTTTGTTATTTTCCTTAGTATTTTTTTTGTCTTTTTATTTATTTATTTATTTAGCAACGCGACTTTCAACCAATCAATCAAACAATCTCTCTATTCTCCATTTAATTAGATATTTGTAATTAAATTGATTCAACAATTAATAACAACAATAGGAATTAAGTCCTCGTGGGATCGATATTTTTATACTACTTGAACGATACGTGCGCTTGCGTTATACGTGTGTGTTTACGCCGGTCAATAGGATCCGTCAGTTCTGTGTACAGAGCATAGGTAGTCCATATATAATTAGCAGTCTGTTAAATTTGTGGCCACAGTATAATTCGGAAGTAAGTTCCGAATGTTATTTAGAGATTGCTAATAGATACGTCGACGGGATAATACCTATAGAGATTTGACGTTTACATCTATATCTCTGGGATTATCCGGATACCTGTGACGGAGGGATTATATGTATGCAATGACCTCGACCAGTATGATTCAACGAGTTTATCCATGATCGTCATAATTTACGGGTGGATAGATTATGGACACGAAATTGGATTTCGTGACAGATATGCCTGAATCTAGAGAGTCTCAATAATGAAATATACTCGTAGAGCACTAGAGCAACACATATAAATAATTTTGATTATTTATAAAGTCGTTTAAAGGTTAAACGCAAAATACATGCTTAGGGACCCGATAGTCATTTACTTAATTATTGTGTATTTACATTTAATACTTGATTAATTTAAATACACATTAATTAATAGTCAAAATGAGATTTTTGACTAATATCCTAAATGAATATATGTATTTGATATTTAATGTAAATATTATACATATATTTAATATATTTGTATTTGATTAATTAATTAATTATTTAATTTTTAAATGATTAAATTAATTAAAATATAAATATCTTAATATTTGGATATTTGTTTAAAGTGACTTAGTTGCCTTTGTTGACTTAAATAAATATCAATAAAGGTGTTTTTAGATATTTATTAAGTTAATTAGCAAATTGAAGTGAAATGAAAATGAAATGAATTTGGTATATTTGTATACACAAATTCGGCCAAGGAGAACTTTTGTCCTAAGTATAAATGTTTTCATTTCATTTCATTTTAATAACCTAATACACTTTACAAAAAAAACTCCATTGAAGAAAAACAAAGAAAGCTTGTGAGGAAGAAAGTTAAAATCAAAGAAAGCTTGGATTTTAGTAAGTTTCTTCAACTTACTATTAGAAAGGAAAATGTTCCTTAGGATCTAGGCTTTAACATATGATGTTCTTAGGTTATTTCTTTCTTTATTCTTTGTGTTTTTGTTGATGGAAGTTTTGATGGAAGTGTTGAGCATGTGTGATGAAAGAAGTTTGTGACTATTGTAGTTATAAGCTTTCTTTTAAGGTTTTGGAAACCATGTTGCTAATCTAGAGTTGTTGACCCACTCTTAAATGACCTAGATTTGATCTTGAGTTGTTTCATTGTGTTGAGATTTGGATTGGATGGAAGAAACATGATTGAAGTAATTGATTTAACCAATTTAGTCTAATTTGTCCAATTTGAGGAAATTGAAAAATTAGGGTTCATGACCAATTCCAAATTTGGGGCTTTTCATATATGTTGTGTATTTGGATGTGTATATGATGCATATAAAGTTTCATGTTCATTGGATTACATCTTGATGTGTTTTGATGCATGAAATGACAAAATGCACAAGTTGCCCACCTTTGGGAGGCATTAGGCCAAATGATGAATTTTGGGGATTTATGTTGCCCTTGGTGTTTTGATGTTTTGAACATGCTAAGTTCATCTTAGAAATGATTTAGAATCATTCAAAATTGATTTGATCAATTTCGGACTAAAATAGACAAAGTACCAAGTGTAAGGGTAATTCGGTAAATTCACTTAAATATGATTTATTTGAATTTTATTTCATAATTTGATTATTGGATAATTAAATAAATATGTTTATTTAATTATCCGAGAAAAAGTTTTGAAATCGGAAAATTTGATTTTCGCCGTTTCCGCTGCGTTACCGATATTCCCCCTTAAAACCCATACACTATAGTCTTCCCGATATATGCATATTCGGGTCGGACCAGCTTTCAAAAATATATGTGTTCGAATTTTTCCGGGGGAATTTTACAACTTGAATCTTAAATTTTTTGTAAACCCAAGTAATTTTGGACTCTTTTTTTCCGGGATAATGTAAATTCAGATCAGACTCTGACCATTTTGCTATACTTCTAACCATCAGAAATATGGATTTTTTAAAATAATATTTAATTATATTTTTATGAAACTAATAAAATTATGGATCGAGAGCTCAAAAATCCGGACCCATGTGGATCAACATCGGGTATATTTAGACCAAATCTAGATATAGAAGACTAGAAATCCAAATTTTTTTTAGATTTTGGATCTGGGTCCCAAAATTTCGAACCCTATAGATCTGGATCCTAGTCCGAATATATACCCGGATCTAGATTTTTTAATCTTTTTTCAATTATATTTGAATGAAATTAATAAAATTATGGACCTAGGTCATAGAATTTCAGACCCATGTGGATCCGGAACTAGGTATACATGATCTGATTAAGAAATCCGGATCTGGGTATACCTGGATCGGATCCAAAAATATGGATTTTTTAAAATATTTTTTAATTATATTTTTATGAAACTAATAAAATTATGGATTGAGAGCTCAAAAATCCGGACCCATGTGAATCAACATATGGTATATTTAGAAGACAAGATCCAGAAATCCAAAATTTTGAAATATTTTTTGAATTATATATGTATAGAATTAATAACATTTTGGATCGTGCCCCATAAACCCAAACCCTCGTGGATTCGGATCCGGGTTAACTGGATTGGATACATAAATCTAGATCCGAGATATTTTTACAGACTCTAGTCTTCCCGATATATGCATATTCGGGTCGGACCAGTTTTCAGAAATATATGTGTTTGAATTTGTCCGAGGGAATTTTACAACTTGAATCTTAAATTTTTTGTAAACCCAAGTAATTCTGGACTCGTTTTTTCCGGGATAATGTAAATTCAGATCAGACTCTGATCATTTTGCTATACTTCTAACTAGCAGAAAATATTTTTGTCATAATACGATTTTCGTAAACTATTTTCAAACCATAGCTAAACACTATAAAATATAAAAAAAAATTTTCTGCGTCAAATATTATAATACGCTTTTGGTAAACTGTTTTCAAACCATAACTAAACACTATAATTTTTTTTTTTCAAAAATAAATTTCATTAAAATATTTTATTTACGAAAATTATTTCACGATGAAAGAAACGGACTCTGAGATTTTATTTATGAAGTTTGTTGGATTTAATGTACTAACTAATCCTTAGGCTTCAAAGCATGTATAGCACGATTAAGTTGACTATTCCGTGCCTAGAAATCACGTCCAAGCTTCTTAATTGACACCTTGTTGTTTGGTTTAAAGACTTGTTACAACTTGCAAGACTTTTATACTAGTGGTATATTAGGGGTTAAAAGAAGCAATGGCCCACTGGATTGAAGGGAACATGTAGGGCTGGGTCGGGACGAGATATGATTTATCAATTTTGATCTCATCTTGATCATATAAAATGAGATAAAAACACGTTTCAGTTTTTTCTCGTTTTACAAAAATTCTCGTAATCTCATCTTGATTCAAAATTTATTGTTCCGATCCCGTTCTATTTTTAATAAGAGACAAAACTTTTTATCTTAAATCTCATTCTAATTGAGACGGATCGGAAATTTCGCCGAGAAACGAGTAATCATAGATATCTTTTGTGGGCAAGGCAGTGGAGAATTGACCGGCCAGTACAAGACGTTGACATTTGAGGAGGAAATGACCAAAATATTTCCTACCGGTGCCCAGTGCCCAGTGCCCAAGACCACGAAGAACTGTTTACACAGGAAAGTTCAAAAGTAACAGTGTGCCAATAACCACACCATCATCCTTGCAACTCTTGCTTCTAATGTCTTAGCAAATGGTTTTTTCTGATAGGGTTCTAACCGGCAAGCCAGTTAGAATTATTGTTATTAGATTGTAACTCATGCAAATCTTATTCATAATATTATATATATATATTTACAAAAGTATTGTTGACGGCTGTTTTTCGTCTCAATGGCGATTTGAGAATTCAATTCATTGAACAAAACCTTCCTCAAATAGTAAATTTATTTGGTTAGTTGAGAACTAAAGCAAACTTAGCAAACAGATATAAAACCACAGAGAAAACAAGATATTAATATGGTTCGACGGAGAGTGTCTCCAACTTACGTCCATGGGAACAAAGAGGGGGAATTTTATCACTTGCTTGGGTCAGAACCGACCAGCTTTATGTCTCTCTCTCATTAAGCATTTCGTACTCTCTTTACAAATGGTGAAATATAAAAATTGCTAACCCATGAATCTGAGACTTCAACCCATTTATATACGCTTTTGAATCTACTATTACATCAACCCATGATGTCAGCTGATGAGCGGAAAATATATCACTATTTACCGCTCATTTTACCTAATATTTTGCTTAGTTTCTCGGGTTTGATGAACGTTTTGATGTGTTTTAGTTTATTTTGCAGATAAAATAAAATTGGGACTCAATGAAATTATTTAGGACGAAATATGAAACAAATAAGGGCAAAAAAATGGACTTGACATATGGATTTTGGAGGTTGGAAACTTGAAATGACATTCTAACGAAGTATAATTTCGGAAATTTCAACTTTGCGCAATTTTAGTATTTTGGTCATAACGTTCTACTCCGATATCGGATTGAGGTGATTCAAGTTCCAGATTAAAGACGACTCAAAGATCGACAACTTTGATGTTCATAATAATTTCGAATTCTGAAGATTTAATGACCGAAATTGATGAAACATTCGAAAGTGTGTTATGTGTAATTACTAAAGATATTTTCAAAACAAAATAGATAAATAAATAAATAAAAAATAAAAATGGTCAAACTTTCATGTTTATAGTAGCAGTTTATTTTATTTTCTTTTCTTTTATATTTAGTAGTTAATTTTCCGCTAGGGGAAGAGTGAAGCTTTTTATTTTTATATTTTATTATAGTTTAGATTAATCTCCCTTAATTATAATATGGAAATTATAATTTAATAATATGGACTAAAGATTATACCGCCTTAATGGCTGGTTTTATTTATTTGACATAATGTGACACCGCCTCAATCGGTCTTTAGGTGACAGATAATTACCATCTATATTACTGGTTTATGGACAAATGATAACACCGCATTTATGTTGGTTGGACTTAATTGAAAATCTGACTTAATCACGATACCGCCTATATGGTTAGTTGATAATATCACTGATAATTTTTATATTATAATAAAGGAGATTTCTAAATTAGAAATAGTAAAGGTGGATCCCCTAACCCCCAACATTTTATTTTTATTCTAGGAAAGTGATAAAACACAATATTCACATGCTTAATAATTGATTTAATTATATAATGGGTAATTCTTTAGTTGTTTATTGAATCTTAAGCTTAATGCTTCTTGTTGCTTGATCATCAATAAGATTGATGTGGTAAACTTAAAATGAACTTGACGAAGGGATTTTAGGTTTCAGCCTTAGATTCAATAGCCCACGATCTCCCTTAAGGATATATAACCCTTAATAGATTTCCTTACAGGATAGGAATATACCTGTCGGGCGGGGGTAGCCATTTTTGGAACTTGAACTTAATGAATTCAGGTAACTTGGTTAACATAGACATATGATTAATTGAGTTATTTGGGTATTTGCATCTGACCATCGGAAGAGGCTTATGAATATTTTCGTGTTCCAGGTTAGCAAACTAATTTATTACACATATATAAGAGAAACAATTCATCATTAAAATAATATTATGTGGAATCACAACCTTAGATATTTGTGTCTTTTTTTTTTTTCCTTAGTATTTTATTTTTTTTATTTTTTTATTTGTCAAATCTACATTCAACCAACCAATAAAGCAATCATTCTATTCTCCCTTAATTAGATATCTGTAAACAAATAGTATCAACAATTAATAACAACAGTAGGAATTAAGTCCTCGTGGGATCGATATTTTTATACTACTTGAACGATATGTGTGTTTACGTTATACGCGTGTGATTACGCCGGTCAAGTTTTTGGTGCCGTTACCGGGGACTTATGTTTTTGAGTTATTAATTTTGAAGCTATCTAATTTACTTGTATCTAATTTTCTTTATTTTTATTTTTATTTTTTATTTTCTTTCTTTTATTTTCAGGTGGTTGAAAATGGATCTTACTTGGGTGATAAAAAAATTACGAGTTTTACGAGGTGAAGATACTCCCCAAATTAGGGAGTAGTAGTCCGGTTTTCTGAGGCATGTTGTCCAGCCCAACAGTTATCCCTGGATGTCAAACCCATTCAATACAACATATGATCAACCATATCATAATGCAACAAGGAGATGTGAGATATGTGATGGTAACCACCCGGGCATTAATCATTAATACAATTCAGGGTGGCAGAACTATCAGAATCCTTCAAGATATGATGAGCCAATATATTTCACTAACCATATTCTCCATCTTATCCACCATCCACCTACGATCTTCATCAAGAAACAGAATCATCAGAGGAAGATCATGGGATTGACATGCTCAAAGATTGGTTCAAGAAACAAGACGAAAGGATGAATACAATGTTTGAAACAATCCAGAATCAAATCGAAAGTCTTTAGAGTCAAACAGCGTCCATTCAGAAACTGACAGAATAAACAAGACAAATAACATAAAACCAGAGCTATGTACCTCACGAAATATTTTCAGATGAAACTGACGAAGCCTTCAACTACCATGCATTTCACAATGACACTTTAATAGAAGTAGAGGGTGAGCAGTATCAAGAATCTGAGGTATCAGTTCATGAGCCCAAACTAGCAAAGTCTCTATTTGATTTTTATTATTCGGACTCTGACGATGAATAAGAACCAGAGCTGTTTGTACCAACTACAATTGATGATGAAATTCTGTATCCTTAAAATGAAGATCTTGGAGCATGTATTGCACAAATGTTTGAAGAAGAGAAACCTGAGCCAATTATATCAGAGGATGAAGACCTAAAAATAAATATATCTTTACATCATCAGGTTGACACTTATGGAGCTTGCATTTCACAGATGACAGATGAAGAGCTGAATGAGGAAATCTTAAAATACATATATGAAGAAAAGATGGAGCAAGATGCAGGAAAAATAGAGGAGCAAATAACCGACCATATTGAAGATCTCACACATTCAAGAGAAACATCATTGTTTTGGGGAGTACAGATCAAAGACATCACCCAAAGACTTGATAGAATGGAACTTCCATTCAAAGTCAAGCACCATATGAGACCTCATTATTTTCTTTTCGGAATCATTGGAGCGACAAAGTTTAAGAAGGTGACACAAGTACCGAATGAGACAAAATTCATTTTTGCCACCTTACGGTTTGAAGAGACCCTTCAAAAGCAACGCACACGGGATCGTCTTTAATCAGACATCCAAAACCACACTGAAACCTCATTGACAGATGGATTTCAATCACTTCTGGCCGAAGATGAAAAATTTAGCGCTAGCAGGGAGGCAACCCATGCAATTGTAATTTATGTTCTCATATTTTGAGTATACATGTTGTAGAGTTTTTAATTTTATGTGATATTTTCAGGAAAAGCACAAACGGAGTGTTTAAGGCAAAACAAGATAAGAGGAATGGTGTTTGGCAATCACAAAAATGAAAGCTAATTCATTAGTGATGGTTGAGTAAGGAGCAGAACTTTGAGACGCATCCTAATGGATTTATATACCAAACAAGTGGCATATTGTGTACACAATTCCATTGCCTTAATAATTGATTTGATTTGCTTTTCTTTTGTTATTTTCTTTTATTTTCGCCGGCAAGATCTATATTTTTTTACTTTCACGTTTTATTTTAACGTTCTTTGTCATTTGACAAGTACTAGTGCTATTATTACTCACCCTTTTCAGGATCTATAAATTTAGCTCGTCATTCTTCTCTTCTACACATGCAGATAAAAATTCAGATAAGAGAAAAATGGAAACCACTTCCAAGAGACGAATTACTTATATCTGTGCATTTTGTGGATCTAACTCTGGGACCAAACCGGAATTTATGGAGGCCGCAAAGGAATTTGGGAGAGTTATTGCTGAATGAAACATGCACTTAGTATATGGCGGTGACAATCTTGGATTAATGGGATATGTTTCAAAAGCCGTGTAAAAAGGTGGCAGCCATGTTTTGGGAATCATTCCAAAACCATTAGCAGAGACAAACCTCATCGGAGACTCAAACGGAGAGGAATGCATTGTCTCAGGCATGGCCGAACAACTCATTGAAATGGTCAATCACGCTGACGCTTTCATTACTTTACTAGGCATGCTAGGTACGTTGGAAGAAATATTCACAGTTGCATATTGGAAAAATTTGAACATCCACCAAAAATCCATTGGACTATTTAATGTGGATGGATTTTTCGATTTCCTTTGTATATCTTACAGATGCTAAAAAACTTGAGCTTATCTCTAAACAGATAAAAGACATATTCCTAAATGCGAGAAAAGCTGATGAATTAATCGACCAACTCTTAACTATGAACCAAAAATCGACCCCATTATTTCCAAGTTGAACTAGTCTGATAGCGATCGTGGAAAGAAGCGTAGATTGGATTTAGATCTTAATCGCTAATTTTGTATAGGAGCAACTGTCAAATCCACGCTAACCAGATGATATCTTCTAAATTCTTCTTCTACTTTTTAAGACATTGGGGACATGTCTCATTTAGGTTGGAGGAGGGGAATAGTTGACTAGTAATTTTTTTATGGTGTTGATTTTATTTGATTTTTTAGTCAAAAATTTTCAAAAAAATCAAAAAAATTTAAAATTTTATAAAAATAAAAAAAAAATATTTTTTTTGGGATTTTAATTTGATTAATCAGGTGAAATTGGTGTGAGATAGTTGTGTAAGGAATTTCCACTCCTGAGACGTATCTTAACCTATTTCGTAACAATTTAATTTTTTTTATTCTTTTGAATATTTAATTTGTGAATTCTCCATAAAACTGACTAAAATGGATATTCATATGCTAAGTTGACAGATATTATCAACATACATAGCAACATACAGCCATGAGATGTATTTAAAAAGTTTGTAATATTCAGTTCTCCAGTTAATTGGAGGAAGCATATAAAAAGTAATGGAAAAAAAAGAAAATTTTTTTTAAAAAAGAAAAAAGTGTGTATAAAAAAAAGAAAAAAAGAAAAAAAAATCCATTGCCAAAAAGGTGTGAATTCTGATATAAATTTAGGACTAAAATATTACTCTATTTTCAACTACACTTATGAATATTGTGGGAAACAATGATTTGATTAATACCTTGTTGATTGTGTATATGAAGAATGGTAAAAATAATCGGAGAATTTACTTATTTGGTAAATTAGAAAGAAATAAAACAACTACTAACTTGGATAAGAAGTTTCACTTGTTTAGTCTCTAACTTGTTTATTCTTTTTTTTTTTCTTGTCTTTTTGTTTTTATATGCATTAGATTGACGTTTATAGGTATCGTCACTATAAGCCCTCACGAGACTACAACTCGTCCACTAGGGACACCTAGGGGTTTAAAGGCTTGTTACATACGCTAAATGCAATCGTGATCCCTACGAAAGTAGTCTCAGTTGTTTATTTTATTTTATTTTGGTGTTTTGCTCGAGGACTAGCAAAATGTTAGGTTTGGGGGTGTGATGAACGGAAAATATATCACTATTTTCCACCCATTTACCTAATATTTTGTTTAGTTTCTCGGGTTTGATGAACATTTTGATATGTTTTAGTTTATTTTGCAGATAAAATAAAATTGGGACTCAATGGAATCATTTAGGACAAAATGTGGAACAAATAAGGGCGAAAAAAATGGACTTGACATATGGATTTTGGAGGTTGGAAACTGTAAATGGCGCGTTCTAACGAAGTACAATTTTGGAAATTTCAACTTTGCGTAATTTTAGTATTTTAGCCATAACTTTCTACTCCGATATCAGATTGAGGTGATTCAAGTTCCAGATTAACGAAGACTCAAAGATAGGGGTGAGCAAAACAGGTTTCGGTTCCGGTTCCGCACAGAACCGGAACCTACCCGGAAAAATTCGGTTCCGCACTAAGTGGAACCAGAACCTACCCAATTAAACAGGGTACCCTATTATTCGGTTCCAATCCGGTTCCGGTCCGGTTCCAAATTACCCTATTTTAAAATATTTTAATGAAAACTACATTCCGATATGAGTACGTAGGAAAAAACAGGACCCAATCGGAGTGGGAAGCTCAGAACGAAAGGTTATACAATAGCCCACTATTTTCTTTCAAAATATTTGATTATTGATATCATTAGTTATATATAGATTTTATTTATACTTATGTTAGACTTACTAAGAATGCTTATTCATCAGCTTTAAGCAAAGATAATGCACCAAGGTTTCAAACTTAACATTCACTACAGTCATAAAGGTTTGTCTACTGAAACATCAGGAGAAACATTATTGCACTGGCAAGAATTGTAAAAGATGTGAACATGGCATAATAGATAGGTGAACATGGCAGAAGATGTGAACATGGCATATACATATAGTGCTCTACTCTCATTATAGACATTATATAAAATAAAATGGGCAGTTTAACTAGCAGCAGTGACACTAGATACACACAAAACACAAACACACATACATTATATATATACTTGATAGAAGCACTAAAATATTGCTATATGAACTGCGACTCTTTAAAATTTGTACAATTAAATAATGAACGCCAAATGTTTAAAATTTATGTTCATATAAACTGGTTCCATGGTCCGGTTCCGGTTCCGACTATTTTGGAACCAGAACCTACCCGGATAAAATCGGTTCTTTCATATTTGGAACCATAACCTACTCGATTACAACCGGTTCCGGTTCCAAACCCGGAAAATCGATCCGGTTCCGGGTAGAACCGGAACCGATGCTCACCCTTACTCAAAGATCTACAACTTGACGTTCATAATAATTCTAAATTCTGAGGATTTCATGACCGAATTGATGAAATATTCGGAAGTGTGTTATCTGTAATTACTAAAGTCATTTTCAAAACAAAATAAATAAATAAATAAATAAAAAATAAAAATTGTCAAACTTCCACCAAACATGCTTGCATGTTTGGTGGAGGATTTGGTGCCATGTTTGGTGGAGCAATTGGTGGAAGCCCTTAGATTTGCCTATAAATACCAAGCCATTTCATTTGTAATTCTCATGCTTTCCTTAGGTTTTTGCAAAGAATTTAAGGATTGCATCTTGTTTGTATTTATTTTCAGTATTTTAATTATGCATTTTTATTAATAGTAGTAGTTTATTTTATTTTATTTTATTTTTATATTTAGTAGTTAAATTTCCACTGGGGGAAGGGTGAAGCTTTTATTATTTTAGTTTAGATTAATCTCCCTTAATTATAATATAGAAATTATAATTTAATAATATGGACTAAAGGTTATACCGCCTTAAAGGCTGGTTTTATTTATTTTACATAATGTGATACTGTCTTAAAGGTCGGTCTTTAGGTGACAGATAATTACCGCCTATATGGCTGATTTATGGATAAATGATAACACCGCATTTAAGGTCGGTTGGACTTAAATGAAAATCTGACTTAATCAGGATACCGACTATATGGTCGGTTGGTAATATCAATGATAATTTCTATATTATAATAAAAGAGATTTCTAAATTAGAAATAGTAAAGGTGGATCCCCTAACCCCCATCATTTTATTTTTATTCTTAGGAAGTGATAAAACACAATATTCACATGCTTAATAATTGATTTAATTATAAATGGCTAATTCTTTAGTTGTTTATTGAATCTTAAGCTTATTGCTTCTTGTTGCTTGATCACTAATAAGATTAATGTGGCAAAAGTAAAATGAACTTGACGAAGAGATTTTAGGCTTAAGCCTTAGAATCAATAGCCCACGATCTCCCTTAAGGATAGATAACCCTTAATAGATTTCCTTACAGGATAGGAATATACTGTCTGCGGGGGTAGCCATATTTGGAACTTGAACTTAATGAATTCAGGTAACTTGGTTAACATAAACATATGATTAATTGGGTTTTGGGTATTTTCATCTGACCATCGGAAGAGGCTTATGCATATTTTCTTGTTCCAAGTTAGCAAACTAATTTATTAAACATATATAAGAGAAGCAATTCATCATTAAAATACTATTGTGTGGAATCACAACACTAGATATTTGTGTCTTTTTTTTTATTTTCCTTATTATTTTATTTTATTTTATTTTATGTATTTATTTATTTGTCAAATCCATATTCAACCAACCAATCAAGCAATCATTATCTTCTCTCTTAATTAGATACCTGTAAACAAATAGTATCAAAAATTAATAACAACAGTAGGAATTAAGTCCTTGTGGGATCAATATTTTTATACTACTTGAACGATACGTGCGCTTGCGTTATACGCTAGTCATCAGCTCACGTCAGCCTGTCATAATCGCTCATATTGCTCTAGTCTCAGACTCAACCACTCTCTGTCAGCAGAAGACCATTATTCCAACTTTTTGCCCACTGCTACACATTTTGCCCATGTGATAAATTGTAATTCAACCACTCCAGCACTATTTTGTCCATCAGAATATCTTCCAAGGAAAGTCAATGACGTACTCCCATCACATCCATCATCTAGAAGCTCACACTTTTATGTAGGGTTTATGTCATTCATATGCAAGTACAAGATACTGCAACCTTATCCTCGACCCTGGGTCAACATGCCGAGGTGAATGGTGCTGATTCATTTTCCTTACTTCTTGAACAGGTCGGGTCAGTAAAATATTAGGTTTGGGGTGTGATGAGCGGAAAATATATCAATATTTACCGCTCTTTTACCTAATATTTTGTTTAGTTTCTCGGGTTTGATGAACGTTTTGATGTGTTTTAGTTTATTTTGTAGATAAAATAAAATTATGACTCAATGGAATCATTTAGGACAAAATGTGGAATAAATATGGGCAAAAACTGGACTTGACATTTTGATTTTGGAGATTGGAAACTTGAAATGGCATTCTAACGAAATACAATTTCAAAAATTCTTGCTTTGCGCAATTGTCGTATTGAGGTGATTTATTTCTTTGGGCCAGTGACTCTCAAACCAGTTGGCTTTAGGGCACTCGATGTTAAGACACTCCTAAAGACTTAATTACTGGGATTTCAGATGTTTTATTTTTTATTTTTATAACATCTTTGATCCATGTAGCGAGCTTTGGGCCAGTGACTCCCAAATGCCTCAGTGCCCAGTAGCCTCTGCCTTTAGTACACAGACTTGCCACCAGTTGACTTTAGGGCACTAGGTGTTAAAACACCCATACGGACTTAATGAATCGGATCTCAGACGTTTTTTTTACGCATTTTTTTCTTTTTTTATTCCATTGCTTTTTAGATGCTTCCTCTAATTAAACTAGAGCACCAAATATTACAAACTTTTCAGATACATCTCATGGCTGTATGTTACCATGCATGTTGATAATAACTATCAACTGAACATATGAATATCCAATTTAGTCAGTATTATGGAGAATTCACAAATTAAATAATTCAAAAGGAAATAAACAAAAATTAACTTGTTACGAAATAGGTTGAGATACGTCTAAGGAGTGAAAATTCCTTACACAGCTATCTCACACCAATTTCACCTGATTAATCAAATTAAAAACACAAAAACAATATATATATTTATAAAAAAAATTAATTTTCTTGAACTTTTTTTTGAAAATTTTTGACTAAAAATAACACAATAAAATAAGATACTATTCAACTATTCCTCTCCCCCAAACCTAAATGAGACATTTTCCCCAATGTCTTAAAAAGTAGAAGATGATTTTAGAAGATAGTACCTGGTTAGCTGAAATTCTATATCTAAAAATATCAATTAAAGGTTAAGATCCAGATTTATCCGACGCTTTTTAATCGTTATCAGACCAGTTTATCTTGGAAATGATAGGGTCAATTTATGGTTCAAAGGCTAAGATTTGGTCAATTAAATCATGAGCAGTTCTGGTAGTAAAGAGGAGTTCTTTTACAGGTTTTGACACGAACCCATTTCTCTGGGCATCATCAAGAAAACACACAAAGAAAATCATAAAATCCATCAGCATTAAATAGTCCAATCAGTTTCTGGTGTATGTTCAGGTTCACTCAAGATAAACTATAAAATTTCCTCCATCGTACCCAAGCCACCTGGCAAAGCAATAAAAGCATCAGCACAGTTAATCATTTCTAACAGTCATTCAAACATACCTGGCACGATTAGTTCCTCTCCGTTTGAGGGTCCTATAAGATTCGCCTCTGATGAGTGGTAAATGTATCACTATTTCCCACTCATTTGACCTAATATTTTGTATAGTTTCTTGAGTTTTGTGAATATTTTGATGTGTTTTGTGTTATTTTGTAGATAAATAAAATTTCAGGACATTCTGAAGGTAATTTGGGGCCAAATAGTGAAAATGGACACAAAATGGCAAAATCATCATTTTTCGCGTTGCGATGCCTAACGTGCGCCGGCCTATGTTAACTTGCACTGCTTCATGCTAAAATATGCAGTGCCACGTGTAACAATCTGAGAAGTCTGCTAAAATACGCCAGATGCTAACGTGCGCCTGCCACGTGTCAACATCGCAGCGATTCTACTAACGTGCGCTGTGCCACATGTCATCATCATATGGTGCCCACAATCACGATCACCACGTGGTAGCCAAGTAGGCATCCATATCAGTAATATGCCAAGTCAATGTGCCACGTCATCATCATCCAATCATCGCGTGACACGTGTCGTAATCATATGGTGCCGACAATCCACATCACCATGTGTTGTCATGTCATCATAATTATTGAGTTAATCATCCAAAATGCCACATCAGCAGATAAGAATTCGAAGCAGCCAATCAGTAATTGACACGTGTCGCGTTGCGATGCGAAAAAGCTTGCGCGTCGCGATGCATAGAGCTTATCGACCTATATAAATTCAGCTCGAAATTTCAGTTTCAGATGTACCTTCCTCTCTGTAATTCTTTAAGTAAATAAAGAGTTTGTATCTAGTTTAGTTTAATTTCAGTTTTGTAATTAATTTTAGTTACTTTATGTAATAGTAATTTACTTTTTTACTTTTTCAATTATTACTATTCAGTAATGAGGAGGTAACTTCCCCCAGCTAGGGTGAAAGGTAAAGCTTTTATTATTGCTATTTAGATTAATCTCCCTTAATTATAATATATAAACTATTTAAAATTTGACTTAATAAGGATACCGCTATATTGGCCAGTTGGTAATTGATATTAAATTGGTTTTAACCTGACTAAGCAAGGATACCGCTATATTGGTCGGTTGGTAATTAAATATTAATTTGACTCAATCAGGTTACCACCTATATGGCTGGTTGGTAATATCACAAGTTAATATATTATATTAAGGGAGATATCTATAATAGTAGTAATAAAAGTGGATCATCTAACCCTATCATTTTCTTTTATTGTAATTTTCTATATTTACTTTCCAGCAATTTATTTTATGTCTTTTTTTTTTATTTAAGTTTTTACTAGTTGTAAATATGTGCCATAACTAAGCCCATTATCTGGGGTTGTGATAAATTCCAATATCATCAATTTATAAAAGGGTTATTTTATAGTTTGGGTAATTTAAAGGTTTACTTATTAGTCTTAAGCTTAATCCGTATTGTTAACTGGCCACTAATAAGATTGATCTGGTAATCTAAAATAAACTTGACAAAGGAATTTTAGGTTTCAACCTTCGACTTAATAGCCCACGATCTTCCTTGAGGATATATAATCCTTTAAAAGATTTCCTTCAGGCGGGGGTAACCACAATTGGAATTTAATCTTAATGAATCCAGGTAATTTGGTTGACATAGACATATGGTTTAATTGGGTATACTAGGTATTTGCATCTGACCATCGACATAGGCTTTTGCATAATTTCGTGTTCCAGGTTAGTAAACCGATATATTACACAAACATGAAATAACCACTTCATCTTTAATTAGATATTGGAAGAAATCATAACCCTTGATAGTTTCTTAATATTGAATTTCACTTAATTTACTTTCGCACAATTTTATTTACTTATTTTTAAGTTTAAAGTCACCACTCAGTTAATCAATCTGTTAGATACTAGTAATCATTTGACCTCATAAAATTAATAGCTTAGGTATTAAGTCCTCGTGGGATCGGTAGTTCAAAACTTTCCACATGTGGTGTCGATTTGAAGCAAAATATTTTGTCAAGATAGTTGATAATTCCAGAATTTCTTCATCTAGCTCACTGTCAGTCATGTTGGTGATGCAAGCTTCAAGTTTATCCGTGGGAGGTGGCATTGTATCAGTATCCTGGATGATACCATCTACAACATCAATTCTGAAACATTCATCTTCCTTTTAATCACTTAGAAATTTCATGGCTTTGAAAACATTAAAGGTAACTTCTTGGTCCTGCACTTTCATGGTTAGTTCTCTTTTTTGCACATCAATAACAGTTCGACCTGTAGCCAAGAATGGTCTCCCAAGGTCTCCCAAGGATGATAGGTACATCTTTGTCTTCTTTCATGTCAAGGATAATGAAATCTGCTGGGAGAATGAGTTTGTCGACTTTGATCAACACATCTTCAACTACACCTCTCGGAAATGCGAGCGTTCTATCAGTAAGTTGCAGAGAGATTGAGGTGGGCATTGTTTCTCCAATTTTTAATTTCTTGTCAATCGAAAAAAGGCATCAAATTAACATTAGCACCTAAATCACACAAAGCTTTACCGACGTAATCTTCTCCAATGGTGCGTGGGACAATGAAACTGCCATGATCTTTCAAATTTGGGGGAAGTTTCCTCTTAATGATGGCGCTACCTTCTTCTGTCAATGCTACTGTCTCGTAATCTCCCAATCTTTGTTTTCGTGAAAGAATATCTTTCATGAATTTGACATAGCTGGGCATTTGTTCCAACGCTTCTGCAAATGGAATGTTGATATGCAGCTTTTTGAAGACCTCCAGGAATCTAACAAACTGTTTGTCAAGTTTGTTTTTCTCGAGAGGTTGTGGAAAAGGTGGAGGTGGAGTGAATCTTTATTGATTTTTTTTCCTTTGCTTCTTTTTCCTCCATTAGTGGCTCTGTTTCTTTTGGAACTCCCTCAATGGATGCCTTGATTCCAACATCTTTGTTGATTTCAGTACTGTTTTTTAAAGTAATGGCTTGACATTGTTCATTCCCTTTGTTCCTTGGATTTGGTTCTGTGTTGCTAGGAAGGTTACCTGGTGGTCTGTAACTCTGAACATTGGCCAGTTGTCCCATTTGACTCTTCGGTGCTTTAATAGGAGATGAATGGATTTGATTCAATGCTACTTGATTTTGAACCATATATGCTAAAGCATCGTATTTTGCTTCTTGCTTTTTCAAATGAGCCATCACTTATGTCATTCCTGGTTCTTTTTCATAATCATGGCCTTTGTTTTGATGTTGGAATCTGGGTGGTGGGTTGTTCCTTTGCCCTGAATTGTTTCTCCATGAAAAATTAGGATGATTCCTCCACCCTGGGTCGTAGGTGTTGGAATATGGAATGTTCATGTGTCTGTTGAAATTGTTGACATAATTCACCGTCTCATCATGTTAGTTTGTCTCTGGTGTTCCTCCATATAGTGAACTTGTGGATCCCGCATTACCTTGCATGCTGATAGTTTCCATGAATTTGCATATCTGATCCAGCTTGGCATTCACTGCTATGTTGGCTCCAACTTTATAAATCCATGCTATTCGTTGAATCATGCTCATTTCTGTTGGCCATAAAGAATTATTGTTGGCCATTTCTTCAATTAAGTCTCAGGTCTGATCTTCTCATTTTGCCATTAAAGCTCCTCCAGCAGCAGCATCTATTGTGGTTCTCATTATTCCATAAAGTCCATTATAGAAGGTTTGGACTTGTAGCCATTTTACAATCTCATGGTGAGGACATTTCCGAAGAAATTCCTTGTATCTTTCCCAAACTTCGCAGAGGGATTCTGAGTCATGTCGCACAAAGGATGTGATGTCATTCCTCAGCTTTGCAGTTCTGGCTGGAAGAAAGTACTTTACAAGGAATTCGGTGGCTAGAGTGTTCGAAGTTGTGATGGAACCTTCTGGTAGTGAATGTAGCCAAGCCTTAGCTCGATTGTAATTGAAAGTGCCGCAAACTTCCAGGATGTTGCTGATGTGGGCATTAGGATCTTCAGTTGCATCCCCCCCAAACTGAACTGATTGTTGTATCATCTGAATGCATGTTTTGATGTCACACGTATTTGCTGGTAAGGGAGGAAGTACAATACATGAAATGAAGCCATCAACCGCCGGAATAGTTCTGTTTCGAATAGGAATTGGTGGTGCAACTTCCAAAGTTTCACGTTCCATATTGATGATTGCTTCTTGACCTTCTCGGCTTTCCCTTCTCAACTGTCTGATTGTTCTTTCAGTTTCTGGTTTAATCAGTTGGATTTCAAAGCTTCTGGTTCTTCTTATTTAGTGTCTGAGAACCTGAAACAAAAAAAAACAAAAATAATAAGTAAAAATAAATTAGACACAAGTAAAGGTATTTAACACCAAAATTAATAGTGAAAGATAAATAAGTCATTGAAAACGGTGCCAAAAACTTGATCGGCGTGATCATACACGTATAACGTAAGCGCATGTATCGTTCAAGTAGTATAATATGTAAAATAATAATTTCCTAAGTTTCTGAACATCTACCGCAGCGTCACGACGCTGGAAGTGGCTTCGCGGTGCCTAACTCACGGGAATAATGTATGTGAAATTATTGAAGGGGCATCATGACGCCAGAAGTGGCGTCGTGACACCAGTCAATTTTTCTAGCTTGCTAATTTTTGTGCTTTTTGCTCTTCCCGTGTGCTTCCAATGCCTCCGTAGGGTTCCAAAACACGTACAATTTCTCCAAGATCCATGTTCCAACGCTTTCTATCAATAAAACATAAAACAAATTATAAAATACATTAAATGATATGGAATCTACAAAATAATAAGCTAATAATGCAGGAATAAGTAGGTATAAATCGCACTTATCAGATAACTTCATGAGATCGTTCCTACAATTATTAAGGGCATTAGTTGTAGCAAGAAACGGTCTACCTAATATGAATGGAATTTTTGACTCAATTTTAACCATAGACTGAGTTTCTAAAATCAGAAAATCAATAGGATAGTAGAATTTATTGATTTGTAGTAAAACATCCTCAACTACTCCCTACGGTGTTCTGATAGAGTGATTACGCCCAAAAATAACTTGCGGTTATCGCATTATAGCTAGGGTGTCGATTCCTCAGAGAGATGTTACAGCGGAACTAATTTACTTAAGCAAAAACGTTAGCAATAATTAAAATAAAGAAAACGAATAAATTGATAACTAAAGTAACGAAAATAAAATAATGAAAAGTTAATAAAGATAACAGCAGAGAGATATGACAAAGCATCGGGAATCCCTCTTGCATCGAACTCTTATATTTAGTTATTGATTCCTTTTATTACACAATTGAGGGTTTCACATCCCAAACCAACAACCGGAAAATATTCAATTCTACGCATATTAAATTTTAAGGTAATAAATGATTATTTTCTCTATGTTAACAGCACACAAAAGTCATCGTTACGAGTTATCTAACGTTGACAATATACCCTCAGACAATACTGCAGCAGAAGACCAACACATAAGACAATTTTTACCAGTCACAACTGAGTTCGCAAACCACACATAGCAGAAGCATGACTGGATCTATATGAGATTTGACAAAACACAATCTCTCGGCTAAATAATCGAAAAATAATAAAGAATAATAACCATTAATTTTATTTAAATGATTAAAAGTTTATAGGAATCAGGAACACAAATATATGAATTTAAATACAAGAATTCATCCCTAACTTTGCCTAGGAGATTAGTTCTCCATAAAAGAAATAAATCTAACCTATAATTGGAGTGACATATTATTCTGAATTAATACTGATCCGCGTCCCGGCCTCTTCTCTGCTTCTTATTCTCTCGGTCACGCACTCTTTTTTTTTTTATTTGGTTTCTACGTGAGGCAGCAGCTCCCTTTCTCTTTGTTCTCTCGGCAGCAGCCCTAGGCTGCATTACGCAGCTTTTCCTTCACGTAGCCTGGAGCCCCCCCTCACGCAGCAGCCAGCTCCCCTCTTTATATACTCATGCTGAAGCCTTTTAATGCATGCACAGCAGCCACGTTGTTGCAAGGAGAATTGGAAACCTAATGAAATTCCTTTAGGGCCCACGCTTCTTCTCCTTTCACTTTTTGCCCTTCAATTCTTTCTTTTGTAACTTGGTCAAAGTTGGTGGCTACACAAGAGGGCCCCACGTCAAAGCTCTTGTTGACTGGCCAACGTTTGCAACTCTACTCTTTCTTTCCAATTTAACTTCTCACGCCACTTTCACTTCATGGAACAAAAGTAATGAGTTTTGTGGGCCCACGTTACTTTCTTTTTCCAAGCCTTGGTCAAAGCCTCTCCAATTCCAATTCCTACGATAATAGCAAATACTTAAATAATAAATACTTTCTAATTTAATATAAAAATAAGAATTATATAATAAAATATAAGATATATTACTAAATACTTAACAATAAATCCGAATAAGTGATGTTTCAAAGTACATTTTTATGCACTTATCATAAAGTGATCAACTAACTGTAAAACCACAGATGTAAATTTAATCTCTCAAATTCCTAGCTGCATATAGATAGAATATAGCATAAGATTAACACTAGAACCTAAATCTAATAAAGCTTGTCCAAACTTATATGTTCTAATATGGCAAATGATAGTGGGGCATCCTGGATCTTTGTATTTTGGTGGAGCCCTCTGCTCAATTACTGCACTTGCTTACTCTGTCAGGAATGCAGTCTTCTTCACATGATGCTTTCTTTTCATGGTGGATAGATCCTTCAAAACCTTCGCAAATGTGGGCACATGTTTGATCACATGTAATAGAGGAAGGTTCATCTTTACTTTCTTTAAATGTTCTAAGATCTCATTATTAGGGTCTGCAACTCTCAAAGTAGGCCTAAGAGCTTGAGGAAATGGTACTCGAACTGGGCTTCACACCACTTGTTCTTCATGATGAATATTTGTACTAATAAATGTCGTGTCACCTATAGTGTTGGAAATATTGTGCACGTTTATCTCTTTACCACTCCAAGTGGTTATCTCTTTTACATTGGGGACTTCATGGTTAGCCTGTGCCATATGTTGACCTTGCGGATTTGGTTGAGCTTGAGATGGAAATTTTCATGGTTATTGCACACTTAAAATGTTAGTTAATTTGGAGACTTGACTCTTCATCTCCTTATTTTCTTCAACCACTTGAGCGATCAATGACTCAAACCTTTGATTAGTTTTACTCTGGGCCTCTATAAATGCTTGCACATTGTCCTCTAAAGAGTTTATATGAATGTGTGGGATACTGGGGAGCAGTGTAGCCTGTAGGGTGTGGTGTTTGAGTATGATGTTGTGACTCATGTTTCCAACTGAAATTTGGGTGGTTCCTCCAACTAGGATTATAAGTATCTGAATACAGTGTATAAGGCAACTTGTACATCCTTAAGGTATTGCATTGTTCCTCATATATTTCCATCATCTCACTGTATAAATGATACTTTGGGCTAGATGGTCAATCCTTTTACCCACAAAACATGCCATTTGAGGTTCTAACTGGGCTACCTGATCGGTGGTAAACACACACGTAACCCAAGCGCATGTATCGCTCAAGTAGTATAAAATGTATCGATCCCACGATGACTTAATATCTATGCTATTAATTTATGAAGCTAAAATTTCTACAAGAATTTAAAAATTGATTGTTGTTTGGTTGGTGATTTTAACTAAAGACAATAATTAAAATAATACGAATGTAAATTATAAAAAAATTTAATTAATATTATGGAACTATCTAGGGTTGTTAATCCTTCCAATATTTTTATAAAGATGATGTGATTATCTTATGTTTGTACAATATGTCAGTTTATTAACTTGGAACATGAAAATATGAAAAAGCCTCTGTCGATGGTCGATGCAAACACCCAAAGTAACCGAAATAACTATATGTCAATGCTAACCAAGAAACTCTGAATTCATTAATATTAAGTTCCAATTATGGCTACCTATGCCCGACAAGTATATGTCTATCCTGGAAGGAAATCTCTAAGGTGAATGTGAGATCGTGAACTATTGAGTCTAAGGCTGAAACCTAAAATCCTTTCGTCAAGTTCATTTTAAGTTTACCATATCAATCATATTAGTGACCAGTAAATAAGAAACATTAAGATTAAGACTCAATAAATAAACCAATACATCACACAAGACACAAAATAACCAACTTATAAGCCTATGGTATTGGAATTCATCACAACCCTAGATAATGTATTTAGTTACGACGGATATCTAGGACTACTAAAGACTTAAATAAATAAAATATTATAAAACTAAAAAGTTAAAATAAAATAATAAAATAAAATGATGAGATTGGAGGATCCACTTTTATTATTTAAAATTTAGAAATCTCCCTTATTATAATATATAAATTTTACATTATATTACCAACCGACCATATAGGCGGTATGCTAATTAAGTCATATTTTAATTAATTCCAATGGACCATAAAGGCGATATCCAATTAAGTCAGGTTATAATTAATTTAATTAAGTCTAATCGACCATAAAGGTAGCATCCAACTAAGTCAGGCTTAAAGATAATTTATATATTATAAAATAAGAGAGATTAATCTAAATTATTATAATAAAAGCTTTATCTTTCACCCAGCAGAAAGAAGCTACCTACTCATGCTTTAAGTAAAACAAACAAATTTTTATTACTAAAATAAAAATAAATACAAGGAAACTAAAATTAAACAAACAAGATACACTCTTCTTAGTATTTTAAGGAAATTCCTCAGAATAAAGTATGAATAAAATTAACTGAAATCAGCTTCAATTTAGTAGATGCAGATGTACAGCGCGTCGCGACGCGTGAACGATAAATTTTCCATTTTGCCATTTTTCATCTGTTTTTCACCGTTTTAGCCCCGATTTGATTCCAGTGAGTCATGATATCTTATTTTTTACAAAATAACAAAAAACACATCAAAATATTCACAATACTTGAGAAACTATACAAAATATTAAGTAAAAGGGGCGGTAAATATTGATATATTTTCCACTCATCACTACCGCATACATAGTTGTGCTATTTTTGGATTTTAAAGCTCCTATTTTTCTAGTTAATAGCTCAACTTGTTCTTGAAGAATATCATATTCCCTAAAGTGGTGTATGGCTCCGCTTGAAGGAGTGAAACGTATCCTATCAATGCTATCTATGACATTAGGTCCAGTCTAAGTGTGAGCATTTTCAGCAAGGTCATATAAATAATCTCTTACTTCGTTAGGGTCCTTCTATAAAAACTCACCATTTCACATCATCTCAACGAATTGGCGCTCTCTCAGGGTTAGGCTATCATAAAAGTAACTCACTATGCGCCAATTCTCATACCCATGGTGAGGACAAATAGCAACATCTCTTTAAACCTCTCCCAAGTTTGATAAAGGGTTTCACTGTCTTTTTGGGAGAAAGTAGAGATTTAAATACAAGAATTCATCCCTAACTTTTCCTAGGAGATTAGTTCCCCATGATGAACACTAAAAAATATATATTTATTATACGCAAAATCAATCGTTTTACACGTGTAGTTTCACCAATCCCTTTAATTTAGCACGTCTGTGAAATAATATTCTAAGTTATGTTTTGTATATTTGTTATTGTGTATTTTTATTATTTGATAGGTAAAATACTACTCAGAAGCTCGACAGGAAAACCAGACTTGGAAAAGGGCAAAAATGGAATTTTAGCATGCGCGTCACGACGCGAAAGACCTTAGCGTTGCGACATGCCCATAAGGACAACAACACCGCGGGCAATGCCTCTCGCGTCGCGACATGCATTAATTTAGCGTCGTGACACACTAATCTTTCGACACGTGTACACAGCTGGCACTAGCGTCACGACACACAAAACTTTATCGTTGCGACACATGGATAAAATTATGCCTATAAATTGAAGCTTCCTGTAAAAGAATTTTTCATACTTTCTTTCCGAATTCTCTATAGATTTTGAGAAGAGAGTGTATTGTATGTTTATTTATTTAAGCTTTCTGTAATGCCTTTTTTCAGTAATAAAATTACAAGTGTTCTTTACAAAATGAGTAGTTAATTGTTTTTTTTTGTTGGGGTAAAAGGGTGAAGCTTTTATAATGAAAACTTTGATCAATCTCGCTTATATTATAATAAATAAATTATAATCTAATGATTAAATTAAATCTGGATTAAGTATCAACAAATCTTGCTACCGCCTATATAGCTGGTTTTATATGGCTACCGCTTGCATGGATGGTTTTACATGTTTTGACATAACTAAGTACCTAACTGGACTTGTTATCGATAGAAATGAACACCACCTATATGGTTGATTTTATATGTTTTGGCATAATTAATTCTTTAGATAAACTAATTGGGTAACAAGGACAATTTATATATTATAATAAAGTGAGATTTCTAGATTTGAAATATTAAAAGTGGATCCCCTAACTCCAGCATTTTATTTTATTATTGCTTATTGATCTAAAAGCTTCCAACTACTTCAACAAATCAAACCTTTTTCTTTTCGCTCTATTTATCATTCTATTCCCTGTGGATCAACCCCGGACTTACCAGATTATTTTATTACTTCGACACTCTTGTAATTGGGAGTAAAGAACCACATTTTGAGCGTGTCAAGTATTTGGCGCCGTTGCCTAGGAAATATAATTTAGCAGATAGAATAATTTTTCTTTTTCTTTATTTTAATTCATATTTTATTTTAATTTTTTCCTTTTGTAGTTTATTTTCTTATCTTATTATTTATTTCCTTTTTGCAAATATTGTTTTTGTTTTTGTTTTATTTTTATTCAGGTTGCATGAGACACTGGTCTCGATCATCGAGCGGAAGATTAAACAGAGATTCTCCATTACCTTCATCGTTCGTCAAAATGGCGGAGAACCAAAATGAAAATCCACCTGCCCAAGTTGAAAACCAAGTTGATCAATGAGAAAATGAGTCTCAGACGATCATCTTACGACACTTAGACAATTTATGAATCCCACTAGGACATAATCACCATCTTGTATTATTTTTCCTCTAGATGCAATACGTTTCAATTTTAAATCAGGTATCATCCATATTTTACCCACATTCTACGGTATAGAATCAGAAAATCTTTATCAGCACTTAAGAGATTTTAAGAGGTATGTAACACTTACACAAACCAAAATTGTAGCATTAATATAATTCGTTTAAAGTTTTTTTTTTTCTTTAAAGGATAAAGCTAAAATTTGGCTGCAAAACCTTAAGTCAGGATCTATTAGAACATGAGATGATTTACAAGAATAGTTTCTTAAAATGTTCTTTCCCCCTCATAGGAAAATTCTTTTAAGAGAAGAATCACAACCTTCACACAAGAGTCGGGGGAAAACAATTTACCAATGTTGGGAGAGGTTTAAAGAGATGTTAAATATTTGTCCACATCATGAGTTTGAAACATGGAGGTTGCTTTCTTACTTCTACAAGGGTTTAACACCACAAGGGAGACAAGTAGTGGAAATGATGAGTAACTGTGAATTTTAGGGACGAAGATCTCGAAGATGGATTAGATTACCTAGAACACATAGCAGAGAATGCAAACAATGGGACACAGTTGGCACCTATTAGTCGTCTGTAAACCCACAACCATCTGGTAGAGGTATGTTTAACCTTAAGGAAGACCTTGACTTTGCTGCCAAGTATACATCTCTATCTAAAAAAATTGAGGCTTTATAAACAGGAAAGAGTGATCATGTCAAGTCAGTTCAGGAAGTCCTATGTCAAATCTGTAATTCAAATGAACATGTCACACAAGTTTGCCCATCCCTGCTAGCCCTGCAAGAATGTCTTCATGACCAACTCAGTTCCATAAACACATTCAATAGACCAAATCCAAACTCATACTCACAAACCTACAATTCTGGTTAGAGTACTCATCCAGACTTCAATTGGAGGATTTATAACCAAACACAATCATCACAACAACCTCCATAGGTTCACCAAAATTTCCGAAATTCCCAGAATTATGCACCACATGTCCCACCACTTAGGAAAACCATTGAGAATACCTTGAATGCATCCATGGAGAAACAGGAAGCCATCAATAACCAAAATACAGAAACAATGAGTGATTTATAAGAAACTTTTTCCAAAATCACATTCGCATTAACCATTAAGAAGAAAGGAAATTTTTGCACAACCACAGTCAAATCCCAAGACTCATCTAAATCCTCATGAGGGTAGTTCTGGAAATCAACACTTAGACCAAGTCAAATATGTTATTACTCTTCGTAGTGGTAAGGACATCCACAGACCTATTCTTGAACCTCGCGAAGCTGAGAATAAAACAGATTCAGAGGGTAAGGAAGGGGTTGATGAACCATTACACGTCGTTGATAATAATAATTTGTCACATGCACCTCTATTTCCTCAAGCATTAAAAATAAAGAAATTGAACTATTCCCCAGAAATTTATGAAATATTCAAACAGGTAAAGGGCAATATTCCTTTATTAGATACCATCCAAAAGATGCATATTATGTCAAATTTCAGAAAGTGCACCGTTAAAAGAAAACATTAGGTAAGAAAGAAAGATTTTCTAGCTGAACAGGTAAGTTTCATTCTCTCAACCAATAATGCATTAAAATACAAAGACCTTGATTGTCCAACTATTTCTTGTATTATTGGAAATCAAAACATTGAACTTTGCTTGATCTTGGAGCTAGTGTAAATTTAATTCCATTTTCAGTTTACCAACAACTTAATATCAGTGAGATAAAACCAACCTCGACTACTCTTTTACTTGCCGATAGATCAGTCAAGGTACCAAAAGGAATCGTGGAAGATGTGTTATTGCAAGTCGATAAATTCATATATCATATGGATTTTATTGTCTTAGAAACAAAACTTGTGGCAGACAGTTATAAGCATATCCCTGTAATACTTGGTCGTCCATTTTTAGCAACAGCTAACGCTTTAATTAATTGGAGGAATGGAATCATGAATCTGTCTTTTGGCAATATGACATTGGAGCTAAATATTTTTAACATGTGCAAACAACCATATGATGAGGAAAATGAAAATGAAAGCATAGAATTGATTGAACCAATTATGGATGAGCATATTCAGGGAACTTTATCGAATCCCATGAAAATTTGGACTGCTAATTTTGTTGAATCAAATACGAAAATGGATTCTAATATTACTAATGATTTTCAACTTGACTCTACACATGTTTTGGAAGACGATGGAAAAATATAAAATTTTGAAGAACTGGGCACAATGGAAGAAGAAAAACACGAGGAAGCACCCAAATTGGAGTTAAAAGCTCTGCCAAAATGGCTGAAATATGGATTTCTAGAAGATAAACAAACTTACCTTGCGATAATCTCTTCTTTTCTTACAAGCAATCAAGAAGGTAAACTGTTAAATATGTTGAAAGAACACAAACTAGCAATTGGATGAGTTTTAAATGACATAAAAGGAATTAATCCATTAATCTGCACGCACCGAATACATTTAGAAGATAATCCTATGACATATTTGTTGGGGTTTTATTGGGAATTACAGGGTTAGCGCAGCGGAACGCGGAAAAACGATTTCTCTGATTTCAAAATTTTTTCTTGGAACAATTAAATAAACTTATTTATTTAATTAACCAATACTTAATTTATGAAATATAATTCAAGAAATCATATTTCTTTTAATTACAAAATTACCCCAAACTCTTGCAAATTAATTATTTTAGTTTTAAATATGTCAATTACATATTTAATTAATTCCAAATTAATCCCAAAATAATTTTTACAAGTTTGCTACAAAACCAGAAAACTTTTTCAGATTTGCGACACTGCCCATAATTTTCCAGAATTTACAAAACAGCCCAGAATTTTAATTAATTATAATTTGGCCCAATTTGTCCAAAACACATCAAGATTAAATCCAATTAATCCCAAATTTTGCATGCATCAAATATACATCAAATTAAAGCATATATATGAAAAGCCCCAATATTTGAGTGGGTTAAGAACCTCAATTTCATACATCACTCAAATTAGACATTTTACACTAAATCAATGAAATTCAATACTTTAATCTTCAAATTACCACACCAATTAATTCTCACCATCATGAAATTAATCAAGAACAATTCTAGGCTAATTATGAATGGCTAATTAACTCTAGAATGACAGCTTTAATTTTCTAATTAATTTATTAAGTTTAATTACATTAATAAGCTAATAAATTAATTCTATATGCTTAACATCCTCAAACAAATTTCCAACACAATAATTCACATAATTAAATATTAGAGAAAATATTCTAAACTACACATGTTGAAGTAAGAATCATAGAAACAATTTCTAAGTTGAAGATTGTTGAAAAACTTACAAAAACTCCAAGCTTTTTAAAGCTTTTTCTTCAAAAGTTCTTCACTTTTCTCTTCATTTTTCTCTCAATTTAACTTAGTGAATATGTTTTAAATCTTTTTCTCACGTTGGAAGATGAAAACAAAAAAAATATTATATGTTAAAACTTGTTGTTGTTGTGAACAACAATAATGATAACAATAAAATATTTTACTTGTTTAATTTCTATTGGTCCAACATTACAAAACATAAAAGATAACTTTTATCTAATACATAAAGTAAACTAAATGTGTTCCAATAAGGTAATGCCATTTCCAACTTTAAAAAAGTTATCATCATTACTTAAAGATATTTATTTTATAAATTAATTTAATTATTTAATAATTAAATATTTAATTAATAAATTTAAATATCTTAAAAATATGTATTATATTACAATAAATATCTCAAATACATATATTAATGATATAAGTCAAATATCACAATTTGATATTTTATTAATGTGTATTTAATAAAATCAAGTATTTAATAAAATACACATCAATATTGGAAATGACCGATAGGTCCCGATTGCATGTATTTTTCGTTTAATCATTAAATGAGTTATAAATAATCTGTATTATTCATAACAGTTGCCCTAGTGCTCTACGAGTAAATTTCATTAGTGAGACTCTAGATTCAGGCATATCCGTCACGAAATCAAATTTCGTGTCCATAATTCACCCACCCGTAAATTATGACGAACACAAATAAACTCACTAAATCATACAGGTCGAGGTCACTGCATACATATAATCCATCCGTCACAGGTATCCGGATTAATCCAGAGATATAGATACAAACGTCAAATCTCTATAGATATAATCACGTCGACGTTTCTATTAGCAATCCCTCAAATAACATTGAACATGTTTTGCTTGATCTTGGAGCTAGTGTAAATTTACTTCCATTTTCAGTTTACTAACAACTTAATATCAGTGAGATAAAACCAACCTCGACTACTCTTTTACTTGCCGATAGATCAGTCAAGGTACCAAAAGGAATCGTGGAAGATGTGTTATTGCAAGTCGATAAATTCATATATCATATGGATTTTATTGTCTTAGAAACACAACTTGTGGCAGACAGTTATAAGCATATCCCTGTAATACTTGGTCGTCCATTTTTAGCAACAGCTAACGCTTTAATTAATTGGAGGAATGGAATCATGAATCTGTCTTTTGGCAATATGACATTGGAGCTAAATATTTTTAACATGTGCAAACAACCATATGATGAGGACAATGAAAATGAAAGCATAGAATTGATTGAACCAATTATGGATGAGCATATTCAGGGAACTTTATCGGATCCCATGAAAATTTGGACTGCTAATTTTGTTGAATCAAATACGAAAATGGATTCTAATATTACTAATGATTTTCAACTTGACTCTACACATGTTTTGGAAGACGATAGAAAAATATAAAATTTTGAAGAACTGGGCACACTGGAAGAAGAAAAACACGAGGAAGCACCCAAATTGGAGTTAAAAGCTCTGCCAAAAGGACTGAAATATGCATTTCTAGAAGATAAACAAACTTACCTTGCGATAATCTCTTCTTTTCTTACAAGCAATCAAGAAGGTAAACTGTTAAATATGTTGAAAGAACACAAACTAGCAATTGGATGAGTTTTAAATGACATAAAAGGAATTAATCCATTAATCTGCACGCACCGAATACATTTAGAAGATAATCATAGGACATATATGTTGGGGTTTTATTGGGAATTACAGGGTTAGCGCAGCGGAACGCGGAAAAACGATTTCTCCAATTTCAAAAAATTTTCTTGGAACAATTAAATAAACTTATTTATTTAATTAATCAATACTTAAATTATGAAATATACCCAAGATATCATATTTATTTTAATTACAAAATTACCCCAAACTCTTGCAAATTAATTATTTTAGTTTTAAATATGTCAATTACATATTTAATTAATTCCAAATTAATCCCAAAATAATTATTACAAGTTTGCTACAAAACCAGAAAACTTTTTCCGATTTGCGCCATTTTCCAGAATTTACAAAACAGCCAAGAATTTTAATTATTTGCAATTTGGCCCAATTTGTCCAAAACACATCAGATCAAATCCAATTAATCACAAATTTTGCATGCATCAAATATACATCAAATTAAAGCATATATATGAAAAGCCCCAAAATTTGAGTGGGTTAAGAACTCCAATTTCTTAAATCACTCAAATTAGACAATTTACACTAAATTAATGAAATTCAATACTTTAATCTTCAAATTACCACACCAATTAATTCTCACCATCATGAAATTAATCAAGAATAATTCTAGGCTAATTATGAATGGCTAATTAACTCTAGAATGACAACTTTAATTTTCTAATTAATTTATTAAGCTTAATTACATTAATAAGCTAATAAATTAATTCTACATGCTTAACATCCTCAAACAAATTTCCAACACAATAATTCACATAATTAAATATTAGAAAAAATATTCTAAACAACACATGTTGAAGGATAGAATCATAGAAACAATTTCTAGGTTGAAGATTGTTGAAAAACTTACAAAAACTCCCAGCTTTTTAAAGCTTTTTCTTCAAAAGTTCTTCACTTTTCTCTTCATTTTTCTCTCAATTTAACTTAGTGAATATGTTTTAAATCTTTTTCTCACGTTGGAAGATAAAAACAAAAAAAATATTATATGTTAAAACTTGTTGTTGCCGTGAACAACAATAATGATAACAATAAAATATTTTACTTGTTTAATTTCTATTGGTCCAACATTACAAAACATAAAAGATAACTTTTATCTAATACATAAAGTAAATTAAATGTGTTCCAATAAGGTAATGCCATTTCCAACTTTAAAAAAGTTATCATCATTACTTAAAGATATTTATTTTATAAATTAATTTAATTATTTAACAATTAAATATTTAATTAATAAATTTAAATATCTTAAAAATATGTATTATATTTACAATAAATATCTCAAATACATATATTAATGATATAAGTCAAATATCACAATTTGATATTTTATTAATGTGTATTTAATAAAATCAAGTATTAAATAAAATACACATCAATATTGGAAATGACCGATAGGTCCCGATTGCATATATTTTCGTTTAACCATTAAACGAGTTATAAATAATCAGTATTATTCATAACAGTTGTCCTAGTGCTCTACGAGTAAATTTCATTAGTGAGACTTTCTAGATTCAAGCATATCTGTCACGAAATCAAATTTTGTGTCCATAATTCACCCACCCGTAAATTATGACGAACACAGATAAACTCACTGAATCATACATGTCGAGGTCACTGTATACGTATAATTCCTCTGTCACAGGTATCCAGATTAATCCAGAGATATAAATACAAACGTCAAATCTCTATAGATATAATCACGTCGACGTTTCTATTAGCAATCCCTCAAATAACACTTAGAATTAATTTCTACAGTGTACCACGGGCCCATGGATTTAACGGATTGCTAATTCCATATTGAATACCTATACTCTGTACACAGAGCTGGCGGATCATATCTTGATACACACAGGATATCCTGAGCATCAGTCCACACCCAACGAACAGGCGGAGGTCTGATCTAAATAGATCGGTGACGTGACTACCATCTAAGTGTGGAGGATAACTCAGATATCCACAGTGGTATCTCAAGTCAAAGAATCACTATGCTCTTCAACCCGAGAAGATTCTTATTGACGTTGGTGTACCATCCATTAAGAATCTTCGGTGAGTCGTTCAATGTTTATCCGCTATAAACACCTACACGTCTATACGAGTCTCCAAGACTCATGGTTCACTGAGAAACCATCGGAATCCAAGATTCCAATATACGACATGTACCAGTCTCTACGGGTTTACTTTACTGACCAAGTAGTGTAAACCTTGACCGGGAACTGTCTAAGAATGACAACGTCATGATACAACTCAATGTCAATTGTGACGCTTTTGCAACAGTATCATAACTAATCATTCTAAGGTCGGTTACGTCTTTACCATATTAAAAAAAATTTATATAGAAGAAACTGTTCATTTTATTCATAATAAAACGTTACATTAGTATTTACATAGAAATACATAATAAAATTGGCGCTCGGAGTACCAACCCTAACAATTTCGTTAACCCCAAAGAAGATTCAACCCTCACATGAAAGAAGTAGTAAAAAACCGAGGTTTCTTAAACTTATTGATGTAGGCATTATCTACCATATCTTTAATAGTAAATGGGTAAATCCTACACAAGTTATACCCAAAAAGTCTGGAATTACTATTGTAAAAAATGATAAAAGAGAATTAATCCCAACTCACATCCCATTTAGTTGGCATATGTGCATTGATTATAGAAAACTAGATGACACAACTAGAAAAGATCATTTTTCTTTACCATTTCTTGACCAAATTTTGGAAATAGTAGTTGGACATCCATACTATTATTTTCTTGATGGTTACTCGAGTTATTATCAGATTCCCATTGCATTTGAAGACCAGGAAAAAACTTCATTCACATGCCCTTTAGAATATTTGCATTTAGGAAAATACCTTTTGGACTTTGTAATGCACTTGCAATATTCTAACGATTCATGTTAAGCATATTTAGTGACATGGTTGAACACTGTTGTTGCGATATTTTATATCGTACCGCAAGTGTACAGTGTCAAGTTTTAGTATAAATGAGTTTAGAGTGTCGAACCCACAAGGATTGCGTTAACTCGCACTAAATACTACAATTGATAATCCTAACTTTATTTAGAAGACAATAATAAAGATTTAACTAGATAAATAATATATAAAAATATTTAGATAGGAATACCAATATTAGAGAGATTATAGAGTCCGATTTCACCGAACTATCCCCTATGGAATTATCATGCCATTCAACCCTTATTCAAGTACTTTGTTTATAAGTCCAGAATCCTAAAGTATTCACTCCGTCTCCCGAGTAATAGTGAGAATATTATTAATTGCAGACTTCAATATCCTTATAAAAATCTAGCAATCAATAACTCATTACGCCTTATGATTTTGTGTTAATGACTTCAAAGAAACTCATATATCCTCCCGGACTCTATAAGATTCCTAGATTATATCCTATAGATCTATTCAAAACCCCATCTCCCGAGTGATAGATTTCAACCATTCGTCATCATACGTGTGGCCAGCAAACACAAAACATTAAACGCAAGAGAATATAAATAAACTTAAATCAAACTTTATATGAATTAAAATAGCAAAACAACACATAAGTTCAAGCATCAATTACATCATCCTCCTCGAGAATTATAGAGTAGTTCATGACTGAAGATTAAATAATTACAATAAGGTCATGAACATGGAAATCATTAGAGTTCGAAGAAAGAATTAAGATGATAAACTCGAATTGAATCCCTTCCTCTTCGGATGTCAACTCCTTTCTCTCTTCTTGTCTCTCTTCAATCCTCCTGTTGGGTTTCTACTATAGTCCCAAGATCATTCAAGCAATGAAAATCAATGTGAATACAATAAAGAAGTATGGCGGAATCATACTTACAATGAACGGATTTGCGATGCGTTGAACACAAAATTTTTTTCTCCTCCATTGATGCTCTCGGCAAAGGTCCACTTTTGTGCTCCATGGAATTCGGTCAAGCCCTCCATGTGTGCTCCAAGCTCCAAGCTTTATAAATGGTGATTCCATGCTCAAGGGTTTGTTTCCCTATCACCTTTGAATGACCCTTTTGGTGTGCTAGCACTTGGAAATTTTGCCACAAAATTCCCTTAAGCTTCTTCTTGTTCTCGGCAATGGAGAAACAAAAGAGAGAAAAAATTGGCCCTTAGCCGAAAGTTTGAGGGAGAGAGGAGGAGAGTTGTGTTGGTGTGTTTTTTATTTTCAAAAAATCAAATAACCATATACCAAATCCCATTTTTCCAAAAAATGTACAAGGCTTTAAAAGCCTTTCAACTATTCACATCACTCAAAAGTGACTAGACATCACATCACTCAAAGTGACAAAACATCTATCTCTTGAATGACTAATGATGTGACATATGATGTGACTTATGGGCCCCACTCGATTCGAAATGCGAGTGGGCCCGCAAACACTCCCGGGCTCGGGTTCGCTAATTCCGAATTAATGAATTTTCCGTTGCGACGTAATTAAATCAAATTTAATTAAATAATTATGCCTAGTAAAATTACTATTCACGTCGCTAGCGAATTAATTCTAAATTAACTCGTTGCCCGAATTAAAATCCAATTTTAATTCCGCGTCGAAATCTAATTTCATTTAATATATCGAATATATTATTTTATCGATTATTCCAAATTAATCTTTCTCTCTTTAAATAATATTTTAACCCAGATAAAATATCTCTGTAATTAATCCCAGATTAATTTTATCTCTCTATTAATTAATTCCAGATTAATAATGTGCGAGTCATACGTCATCGGTGAATCTTCGGGAGGGGGGGAGCGACCCATGAGGATCCCCAGATATGTATGTTAGCAGTAAATCGTCGTCGGACTATCGATCACGTACGTACCTAGTACTACGTTTTTACCTATTTACAAGACATGATTGGCTTCTAGCAAAGCACTGTGTGCCTACCAAATTCTCCAGAAATATTCTTAAAGGAATATGTAATCTATATCAGCGTAGTATACAGAGTATTGCGTATTGCGATCCAGTATCGAGGGTGTCACGTGCTAGGCCTGGGGCTGGAATTGTGTCTGTCCGTACGAAACACATGTCAGATCTCTGGTAACTAGTCTCTATAATCAGATAACTATGACCTAGTGATATTATCCCGATAGCATGCAACATATAAGAGCACCAGTTCCGTATCCTACGTTCATCATCTCCACTATGATTGAGTGATACTTCCATCTTGACATCACACTGAATACACTACGATTCTCAATATACCCAGAAGAGGCTTACACAGAACCGGTTTAAAGCCCTGGACGACCAAAACCAAAGTATATTGATTGTCGCAAGTATTAGTGGTGCAAGTCTCAGGTTAAGACCAAATACACATACCCTGATTCGGACTTCCATAGACACATAGTCATACTACCAATGGAATTCGGAGGGGTCTATCCAGAGCGAAGCTGTTTCCGTACCATCGGTAAACACAACCTCCTATTACACTTGCATGAGTATCCAATGCCCAAATATATGAGAACTATGCCGTTATGCTCCCACAACGTGCACAAGTGCAATACTAGTCTATTTCGCATTATCAATGTCCAATCTCGATAATACTCCGACTAGGGATGTTTTAATGATTAAACCTTCATGGATTGATATTGTCTCATAATTATCAATCCAGAACTAATCATATGGACTTTATCATTTATATATCCCGTAATCTAATTACAAATGAAAAAGAGCAATTTCCTTTGTCACATAGTTAATTTGTACAACAACACCATGATCTGTACAAATAGTGATTCTATGGGTCATAATTTTCCAACAATCTCCCACTTGGCCTAAGCCAATCACTCAAGTGTCCTACACTTGAACTTTGTACGGTTGGCTCAAATTTCTGCTGAGAAAATATGCTTTCGTCAGCGGATTTGCAATGTTATCATCTGATGCGATTTATTCGATCATCACATCGCCACGATGTATGATCCGAACGAATCAGATGAATAGTTGAAGTATATACTTGGATCGTTGATTAGACCATTAATTCTTTAGCCTGTGCTGCAGCCTAGCTAAGCTGCTAACAGAACTACTCCTAATCTGATTAGGATTTTTAAGATCCAAAGTGCTTCTATTGTTGCCTCAGCTGCAGCAATATTCAGCTTTTTTTTTGTTTATTCGGTAACACAATATTTTGCTTGGAAGATTTCCAGCTCACTGTTCCGTTATTCAAACTATATAGTACCCTTATTACGACTTATAGTCATTCTTATTGGTTAGGAAACTTGCAACAGTGAACCCAGTCACTTCAAGTTCTCTTTCTCTATAGTTTAAGAAAGCATCATTAGTTCCTCTAAGATACTTAAAGATGTCTTAATCATCAATCTAGTGACTATCACTTGGATTGGCCTGATTGTGACTCCATGTGCTCAAAGCATATGAGAGACCAGGTCGCATATATTTCTTTCAATGTACGAGTTCTCAGAGAGTGCCAACAACTTTTAGATTTATCCCAGTAGATCTTATTCCTAGAATAAAGGTTGTCTTTCCCAAGTATTCTAAGGAGAATTTTTATGAAAGCCAAGCTTTCACCAATTGTATTATGGAAATATCATTTCCATGAAATGATATGTCATCATTATTTAGGACAGTCACTGTCAGTGCACTCCCACTAACCTCCTTATATACACAAGAATCATTTCGTTTTGAATTAAATCATATACCATTATGATTACATCAAAACTATAGTTCCAAGAACACAATGCTTGCTTCAATCCATAAATGGATCGAATTAACTTGCAAACCTTGTTTGCTCGTTTTGGTACGACAAAATCGTCAGGATGTTGTAAACATCCTCCAAAAGGTTTCCGTTTAAGGAAAGCGATTTTGACGTTCAGCTGCCATATTTCATAAATGAAACATGCAGCATCAGCAAGCATTATCCAAATGGATTTAACCATGGCAACAAGTAAAAGGTTTCGTCTTAATCGACACAATGTTGATAATGATACCTTTTCGCTACAAGCCTAGCTTAGTACTCGGGTTTGTTGCCTATCCATGTATGTCTTCCTTGAAGACTTATATAGTACCAATAGGCACAATGCCTTTCGGTACATCAACTAGTGTCCAAACTTAGTTGGTATACATGGAATCCATTTCAGACTTCATGGAACTTTGCCATGATAGGGAGTCGATACCTTGTATCACTTTCTCATGCGTAGTCGGTTTGTCTTCCTCAATAAGATTGACATCTTTACGAGGTGAGATCAGAAACCCATACCTCCCAGGTTGTTTTCTGACTCTCTCCGACTTGCACGGTTCTTGTGTATTCGAAGATTATGGTACAGTTTCATCCTTGATGAACTGTTTGTGTTCCATTAAGGAATCGGTGCCTGGAACAGTATTACTTCGATATTCATCGAGTTTTACTTTCCTTCCACTTACCACTGCATATAAGTATTCCTCTTAGGAAAACCGCATGGCGAGCAACAATTACATTATTCTTTTGTGAGTTGTATAAGTACTATACTTTGGTTTCCCTAGGATGACCTACAAATTAGGCACTTATCCGATTTGGGTTCTACTTTGGTATCATCCAAACATATGCCTAGCATTCCCAAATCTTCAGGAATTAGAAAACCCTATTTCTTTCCTGTTCATATCTAATATGAAGTCTGTCTAACATATTTTCATGGAACCTTATTCAAAATAAGTCTTGCACTGTTTAATGCGTATCCCTTGAAGGAAAATGGTAGCTTAGAGCGACTCATGATTAACCTATCATGTCCAACAAAATTCAGTTTCTCTGTTCGGACACCACCGCTCAATTGAGGTGTTCCGGAGGAGTCCATCGTGAAAGAATACTATAATCTTTCAAGTAATTGAGAAACTTATTGCTTAAGTATTTACCACACGGTCTAACCGTGACGATTTTAATACTTTGGCCGATCTGTTTGTCTACTTCGTGTCGAAACTATTTGAATTATCAAAAGTTTCCGATTCGTGTTTCAGAAGAAAAACATAACCACAACGCGATGCCACATCCGTAAAGGTTACGAAGTATTCATATCCACCTCTAGCCTAGCTAGATATGGGCCCACTTACGTCACTATAAACGAGGGCTAACAG